>APFE031361674.1:2079-26988 GCA_000404065.3 Pinus taeda | reverse complement strand
GGGGAGCATATTCTTAGGGGGAGCATAACCCTTTGCCCTTGATGTCAAAGGGGGAGAATGAAGCTGAAGATTTTGAGGTTGCCATCAAGTCCAAAGGGGGAGATTGTTGGCATTATGTTTTTGGTATGATTATATGTTTCAGATGTTGTACTTGATGGCAACACCCATGGCATGGCTCTCATTTTGATGAAAATAAAGAAGTACGCAGGAGAATAGTTCAGCAGGTGCGTACCCACAGGTATACCGTGCAGGGACCGCGTCCAAATACGTGGGTTACCCATTCATGGGGTGCGTACCCCAGTGCACACACTTCAAGACAGTAAACGCGCGCACATGTGGGGTTTCCTATGGTATTTAGCCAATGGTATTATATTATCATGGTTTTGGCCTGTGGTATTAGTCCATGATTTAAGGAAGATCATGCCTATTTAAAGCTAAGGAGATCATTTGGCTTAAGCATCTTTTGTGTATTGAATATCTTAAGATCTGATATTGGGTTCTCGGTTTAAAAGTTTGATCTTTAGAAGAGAAGTTGGAAGCGAATCTGTGAAGGGTGATCTCTCGAGTGCAAGATCAGATCTGAGTATCTGACTGTATTTTTGGCCCTAATCAGAGATGTGCAAGTGATCGACAGTAACAGTGCGTGGGTACGCAGAAGAAACAAAGGGTCTGTGCGTGGGTACGCAAAAGAGACGAAGGGGAAGCGCGTGGGTACACAGAGACGACAAAGGAGAATTATGTGGGTACGCAGCGCGACGGTGTTTCAGGTGCGTGCTTACTGTTTTAGTACGCGGCTCGACAGTCTTTCTGGGTGCGTACCTACTGTGATAGTACGCGGCGCGATAGTTCTTCTGGATGCGTGCCTACTGTGCAGTACGCAGCGCGATAGTACATTTTGGTGCGTGTTGTACGCAGATCAGTGAAAGGAGCAGTGCGTGGCCACGTAGTACAGCAGAAGTATCTCTACGAGTATACGCAGAGAAGCAAAGGGTGATGTGCGTAGCGACGCAGGCCAGTAAAAAGAAAACTGCGTATCTGTTTTAAGATCTTCTGTTGGTTGAATTTTTGTTGTAGATATGGTGTTCTGGGTTTAGTTCTATTATTGTTGATCTGGTCATTGCAACTGACTGTATAATTTACATGTACTTGATCATCATTTGATGTATATGGATCCAGTTTGAAAATTTATGAAAAGTGGTCCTCAAAAAGAAGTAGCGGGTTGTGGCTCCCTTCCAGGAGAGACTGGAAAACGAGAGAGAGTTGTAGCTCTCTGCAGGTTGCAGCCTGCGTACTGGTAAAGGACTGCACCAGTACAAGACCATTGTAAAAGAAGTTTCTAAATTTGAAAGAAGATACAGACATATTGCAGCAGGTGGTTTTCACCCACATTGGGTTTCCACCTTATATCTAGTGTTCTTTGATGTGACTATCTGCTTTTCTTGTTCATGCTCATTATTTATGGTATTGGTATGCAAAAATAAGTAAAAGTATAAATAAGAAATATTTGGTAAAAGAATTAGATAATACTGATTCACCCCCCCTCTCAGTATTATTATCAACAGGAGAGGTATGTTTCCTACACTTAGGTGAAAAGGGAAGGACCCTGCACCAAAGTGCATGGAGACCTTGGTAAGAATGAAAGCCCTTGCGGCTGAGTGCGCAGGTAAAAGAAGTTTGTACTTGAACAATTGTACTCAATAAAGATAGTTTTGAGCCAATTTGGATGCATTTGTGTATTATTTCAACCTGACTTACTTTTTTCATTTAATAATATAATAGCTTTATCATGGATAGACCCTAAAGATTTCTATACAAATCTAGGATTATTAGACACTATACAATATTGTAGATATAAGGTTAAAGAAGAAATTCTACAAACTTCCAGTAATAATCGTCTAATTCAAACAATGAATATCTTGAAGCAATTTGAGTTTAAAGCTCCACTAAAAGCTAGTCTCAATTTTGCTCATTTTGGTCATGTCCAAATTGGAATTTAGCCACTACATAGAAAAGGTCAAGATGTTGTTATCTTCTCTTGAGTTTTTGATCGCCGATGGAAAACTTCTCATAAAGCTTTAATTGGAGGATGTCAAGGAACATTAGCCTACAGTCCAATTTCTTGGTCCTGTGTTCCTAATTTTTTTATCTCCTTAGATGATCTTAATGCCATCAATGCTCTAATGCTCGGCATCCAAACACATGGATATGGTGACTTTGAAGATAATAGCAATAATGTTGTTATTCATTGGCGATGTGTCGTCAAATTTTATAGGAAGACCACTCCATCTGTTGTCCAACAAGTTTCTGAAACCTCTGAGTTCACTACTCTAATCACTCATGACTATGGCTTAAATCTTGTTACTCCTCAAATGATATTTTGTCGAGATCTTAAACCGTCAACAGAATGGGTCACAAATTGGGCTTCTATTCATATTTCTCCCTGTCCATAGCCTATCACTGCTCAAACTTCGATTTGAGAAGATAATGGAATTGTTCAAACTTGTTTCTTTCCCTAATCAACGTGTGTGCAGTCTAAGCATGGTGGACCTCCTCCTCCTCCTATTATACAAAACTCTATAAAATCTGAAATCTTAGTAAGACCACAAATGTCCTCTATTGCATCTAGTCCTAAAGGATCACCAAGTCCTTCATATGATCTTACTTATGATCCAAACTTCATGCATATGTTATCAAATATGATTGCAAAAAATCTTCAGCCATAGCATTCAAATATTGTTCCTCCTAGAACAATCAATATGCAATCAACATTCCAAATTCCATAGTTTCCACAACCATCTGTATGTAGTCATCCTCATTTTTCTCCTAACTTTTGTCAGCAAACTCGTAGTCTTCCGAAACCCCATGAAAAAGAAGAATGGGATAAAGACAGAAGAAGAATAAACATGATTCATTTTGTTCCAAGTTCTGGAAATCAAACACAAGAATATACAAAGTGCAATCCTTTTTTAGATCATGAAGAAATTTTTCTTCAATCAGTAGGAAAATCTGCTAAAAAAGGCTTAGGATATCTAGAAGAAATCACCAGCTACAGATTGGATCGTAGGAATAAGATTCCTAGTAAAATACAACTTCCTTCTGATGAAGAAATCATTCAATTTCTTAATATATGCAAAGGAATAAGTCCTTATGATCCCTCAAATGAATGGTATAAGACAATGTTTAACTAGGATTTGTATACTCATCAGCAAGAGTATAAATACTGTGAAGAAATGAAAACCTATTCAAAGAAAGATAGGCAACAATCAACAAAGTCAATAATGAAAATTGGAAGACTTGGATGGAATAGAATAACCAATGGATTTCTTTTTATGAATTTTATTATCGAAGTGCAAATGAAGTAGAAATGGTTTTGGCTAAAAAGTTCAAGAATCTATCTTGTGATGATATAAAAACAAATATTAAGGAAAATCTAGTTGAAATTCCTGGACCTCATATCATCCCTCACATAGATGATAAACATAAAAATATGTTGCAAAAACCAAATGTTCTGAGACATTTATAGTCTATCAAGATGAAAGGGAAGCTTTTGTTAGAACACATCTATCAAGCCCTTAGAGTGAATATGATGCAAGGGCCAGCCTTACAGACAAAAGTGCCACAACACAAATGGGAATTAATAGATGGCACTATTCTTAGCACTGAGTCAACAATTCCTCGGAAAAATATTGTTATCAGACAAGATGATAAGATTTTTAATTTACTTCCACTTTAGTCTGACCAGTCTCATCTTTCAGACAGGGAATCTGTTGCAGCAACAAAATGGACAAATCTTGCTCTAGATATTTTGGTTAAACTTCTAGAAAGAAATCATCAATTTGCAGCCAAGAATAATAAAATGCTCCAAGAAATAATTGATAAAATTCTTCAAAAGGTAGATTTTACCAGAGATCAATTATTAGATGGAATAAAAACTCTTGGATCAAATGATTTGCATATTGCTAAAACTATTGATGTTTTGGAAAAATGGATTAATGATAATTCCAAGTGGATTGGCAAAGTACATTTAGTAGCATATAAGACTCAGGATATGATGAAAAGCTTAAAAACGTCACTTGAAGTAGTAAAGAAACAAGTTTGGGTTGTCTCTACTTCTGTTGAAATTCTGAAAAAGAGAAACACTCGTGATCCTACTTTTAAAGCTACTACTTATTTCTCAGATCCTTAAGATCAATTGCCTTTCCATGTTGTTCCTACTAGTCTTCAATCAAAATTGAAAAATCATGGTGATATCATTTTTCCTGAGCCATAAACTACCTTTGTTTATGCTCCTATGGTTAATTCTGCCATGTTTTCTAGTCTAAACTCTTCAAGCCTTGGACATAAATTGGTAGTTTCTGAGTGGTTGAAATCAGGAGATGATCCTGATAAGCCTTCAAGTTCTGATACAGTACTCAACAAATTTGAGGCAGCTCACTCTACTCCTCCTACTCTAGAAGATTTAGAGTTTCTTGTGAATAATTTTTCTCGTCCTGATAAAGCAAGTTTTCAGAATAAGTTTCTTGTTAATAATTTTTCTCCTACTAATAGAAGTTCTTGGAATTGTTCTTGGTCACTTCCTCCTGATAAAAGGGATGTCATGAAATCAGAATATCATAAAGATTGGTTTGCTTCTTCCACATATTCATGGAATATTGACAATTGTTCTGAAGCAGAAATATTGTCTACATTGAGTTCCATGTTGGTCTGCTACCACACATTTTTAGTAGATGACATTTCTTCGATAAATGCAACCAGGAAAATCACCAGTGGATTCAAAGGACTCCTTGATTCTTGGCTTAAAGTAGAAATTCATTATGACCCTATCCTCTTCCTTCTTGGGAAGCATCTGTGGTAATGAACCTAGATAATACTACATATATGAATCCAGAGACTTCATTACCTGTGAATAACATGATTGGTTGCCTAATGCATGGCATTCTTGTCAATTTTTGTGGTTATCCTCATATCAATAATGAACATGTTGCAATTACACTTACATCCATGAAGCTTACTAGTATGTAGCATTTTGATGAATATTTTATGAATATCTCCATTGTCTGCGTACTCTTTCTTTGGACATGATTCTAGATCCCAAATGGAAAGAAATTTTCATTTCTTCTTTACCAAATTGGGTAACTATTGCCATTTTGGATAAGCATCCTGGAAAGATTGGTGCCTATAAGTTTGGTGTTATAAGACAAGCTATTAAAGTTGTTATTGTTGAACTCGGCTATCAGATCAAAGTTGCTCGAGCTACCACCAACTCCACTAAACCACATGGATATCAACAGCTATGTAAACAATGGAATTTAAGTGGCTCTAAAAGTTTACGGGGATATGATCATCGTCGCTCTAAAAAGGAATATTACTCTAAGCAAACTCTTGGATCCCCATAAAACAAAAAAGTCATTCATAGAAGGCCTCCCAGAGAATACAAAAAAACATGCCAGTTTCATCAAAGGGTAAAACATAAACAAATATTTTTCTTCCATTGCAATGAAAAAGGACATATTGCTCCAAATTGTCCAAAATTGAAAAAAGACAAACAACAATATGGTAAGAAGAAACAATTTAGCTATAAGAATAAATCTAGAAAGGTAAATATTTTTGATCTCCCTTCATGTTGTTTATGAAGAAGAAGACTCTGAAGTTGAATATTGCAAATATCCAAAATGTAATGAATGTTTTCAAGAACTCTGTGAATGCAGTGATCCTGACATTTGCAAATGTAATGCAGTCAGAATGTTTAGATCACTATCAAATGAAAGCTTAGATCATGATGAGCTTTCTAGAAATTATCTTACACAAATGGTTAATGCTGCTGATCCAAAACTCAAAGAAATGTATAAAGGATTATTGATGACCAATCTTCAACAGTCCAAATCATAGCAATATCAAGAACATCAAAAGACACAGATAAATCATCAACATAGCTATATTCCTTTTGCAGCCTTATTTTCAGTTGATGGTCTAACAAGACAATTCAGACAATAGACAATTGAAGATGATATTCCTCAAACACTTCCTGCAATTAGTCAAGCTATCAAAGACCTCAGAAAAGAAGTTAGAGAGAATAGAAGGCTATGTATTGAAGCACATCACGGGCACAATATACATTCTTTACATGCACAACCCACAAAAGTAGAATATTCACAAATAGAATAGAAAAAACCAGAAAGTCAACCTGATCCATATCATGATCCAACGAAAGGGATTTTCAAATCTGAAGACTTTGAATTTCCAGATGAATAATTTGAAGATCCTAGATCTTGATTAGGAATGAATGCAATGAACGCAGATGTAATGTACTATGTGAAAATGAAAGTCATAATTGGTTCTTCCATAGAATGGAGGAAGGTTATAATTGATACAGGGTCAAGATTGAACATAGTAAGCAGCACTGTAATTCCTTATCCTCAAAGACAAAATACAAAGTCTCTAGGATTTGTTACTGCAAGTGAAGAAATCAAGACAATGGAAGAAGATATAATAGATGTCTTTGTTTCTCAATCTGAAGGAATCCAAGTTCATGCTCCATTAGTCACATGGCTTGATTGTCCTATGTACTTAGAAACTCCTTTCCTGAGCAATTTTAGAAGACATGGAAGCACTTATCATGAAAAATTACAAAAATGGGGATATAAACTTCTCTGCAAAGGTATAAATTATTTATACCCCTTTATTCATTCCAATTCTCCTAATAGATTGAGCAGAATTGATAGGTTACAGAATACCTTGGCAAAAACTGAGAAGAAGAAATGCTCAAAATTGATGAAAATCTTTTGAAAGGAAAATTTGAAAAAGAGATAAGTGAGATCTCTCAGAAACTAAAATCTTGTTGTTCTGAATATCTAAATGCCTTTTTTCATATTCATAAACATGAAGTAGAATTGCCTCTGAAAAAGGAATTTCATGGAAAAATCAGAAGATCAAAAGCAATACCGTTGAATTCTGAACAACTCAGGTATTGTAGAGAATAAATGAAATCCTTACTGCAAAAAGCTTTGATCAGAAAAGCTCATAGCCCTATTTCTTGTTTTGGATTTTATGTCAACAAACACTCATAAATTATCATAGGAAAACCAAGATTGGTAGTCTGGTTTCTAGCAAAATTATCATAGGAAAAATCTTTTCCAAGTTTGATTTAAAGTCTGGTTTCTGGCAAGTAGGGATAAAAGAGGAAGATCAGTGGAAAACAACTTTTTCAGTACCAGAAGGACATTTTGAATGGAATATTATGCCCTTTCGACTAGTAAATGCTCCATCTACCTTCCAGAGGATTATGGATGAAACTTTTGAAGGTATGGATGATTTGTTGAAGAAATACATTGATGATGCTCTAATTCATTCTACAGATATTCCCTCTCATATAAAGCATCTCAATATATTCTACAAGAGAGTCAAAGAAAAAGTATAGTTTTATCAGATTCAAAGATGAAGTTATTTCAGATTATGATAGATTTCTTGGGATATGTGATTCAATATGGATCATATTACATTATGCAACATAGTCTTGATTTCATAGATAAATTTCCAAATAGAATCACTGATAAAACTCAACTACAAAGATTTTTGGGTAGTTTGAATTACATCTCCAAATTTGTCAGACATTGTACCCAAGACAGAGTCTTATTGAATAAAAGATCGCAAAAAGATCCAATTCCTTGGATAGAGGATTTAACAGAGGCAGTTAGAAGAATTAAAGGAAAAATGAGGAATATTTCTCCTTTAAGCACAATCAGTGAAGAATGGCCTAAAACCATCATTACAAATGCCAGTAATATCGGATGGGGTGTAATCTTCTGCCAACATGATCCTAATAAAAATAAAATGGAATATGAAATTTGCCAGTATGCCTCTAGAATCTGGTCAACTACACAAAAAAATTGGTCCAGTCTAAAGAAAGAACTTAGAGCTGTCTGCCTTGGCATTGCCAAATTCAAAGATTTTGTGATCTATAAACATTTTACAGTCAAAACAGATTGCCAAGCCCTTAATTTTGCTATCCATAAATGTGACTTTGAAAATGCAGCAATGGTTAGATGGATCATGACATTGGCCCAGTATCGTTTTGATGTAGAATTCATTTCTGGAGTTAAGAATTCCTTTGTAGACTTCTCAGTTAGGAATTTTTACGGAGAAATGATGTAAATAATCTCAGATGTAACATCATAAGAAGATTAGAAAATGAGATTCACATTGAACGTGCTGATGGTTCTCACACGTTGAATTTGCATAAACCTCTACTCGATTATCAAGCAGATTGGTTTCCAATGAAAGAAATCAAATATTGGCATGGAACTGGACAACGTTATTTCTCATGGGATGATCAAATGCAAAGAAATGATGAATCTTTTGAAGCTTTAAGTTTTCTTCAAGATTTGACAAATCTTGATTTCACAATACACAAAGATATAGATGAAAATCTAATCTGCTATGAAATCTACATTGATCACCTCCTATTGCCACCCAACCTTCAGAACTCGGAAGATCATGAACGCTAAGAGAAAGCCTGGTATACAAGTATGTGTTTTGAAAATAAGACTAACTCGTTTTTCTATAATGTGCAGTTTTCTTTTAGATACCATGTAATGCAAGTTACAAAATTTGAAGAACAAGACCCCACACCTAAATGGTTTAAAGAATGTTGGAACATTTATGGTATCAATCCTCTATGTTTTGACCCATTCTCTCTCCGTTATTACAACTTCTTGAATTTACAGAACCACGGGCACATCAATCAGGAATTTTATACAAAAGAATTTTGGATATCAGTAATATCACCAATTATCACATGCTTGCAACACTCCAAGCCAATGGATCTTTTAATTTGTTTATTACACAAAATATTGTCTTCAAAAGATTCGGGGGAAATATGAGTGGCTCTTCACATGACTGTGAGTCATTTCATGCCATGACAGATCCAGATTTAAATCCTTTTGGCCCACTACTTTTTCAGGATGAAGTACCAGAATATGCTGAAGTACAAATTTGGGAATGTGAGGAAGAAATTTATTCACAGTATTTTAATAATGACTACTTGACAAGGTTCAGAGAACATCATTATTCACATGACCAACTAGAACATTTTGTTATTTTGTAATGTCTTTCTATCCGACTTTGGTGGAAGATAGGTTTTTCGTAAGGTTCCCTGAAAAAGAATCTCTTACAATGTAATAAATCCCACATGTATCATTAAATAAAGGGATAAGGATAAATATAAAATATTTTATGATTGAATCACTGTGCGGATGTCCTTTGGGTTACCCTGAAGAAGGATACTCTCATATATGATGTAAGGATTTGATTTTGATGTAAAGTAAGGTTCTCTCATATCCGATATGGAGGTATCACCTAAACTAGTACTAGGAGGATATATAAATAGATCAAGACTAGGGAAGGGAGGCATTCGGGCTTGGAGAGATTTAGAGAGCCTTTTGCTTGGGAAGCAAGTTTTTCATACTTGATTTTTGAAGTTCATCAATAAAGATTCCTCAATTTCTATAAATCTATGTCTCCTTTGTAGATTGTTTTGGATTCTATTCTTGAACTTGTATGAGCCTTGTTAAGGTTTAAGAAGTCGCAAAGTCGCAGAAGTAAACCATTGGGCCAGAGTTCGTGTTTTGGCACGAGGATATTGTTCAAAGGAATTGTCAGATATTGGAGTGATTAAGCAGACCTGGTATTTATTATGAACTAATACTCTTGTTGGCATTCATATTTAAATATATTCAATGACATATTCATGATGCTAGATTGCACAGTAGAGGAGTCTCTTCCCTCTCTATGATTAAAGTATCTATCATGAATCTTGTTTATTTCTGCATTCTCGCTTTCACTGTGGGTGCACATTGTTTCCACCAGCTCCACTAAACCACATGGCTATCAAAAACTATGTAAACAATGGCATTTACATGGCTCTAAAAGATTAGTGAGATATGATCGTGGTCACTCTAAGAGTTTTCTTAGAGTAAGCTTTCTTTTTAGAGTGATGACGATCATATCCTCCTAAACTTTTAGATCCATGTAAATGCATTGTTTACATAGTTGTTGATAGCCATGTGGTTTAGTCAAGCTGGTGGTAGCTCGAGCAACTTTCATTTGAGAGTAGAGTTCAACAATGACAGCTTTAATAGCTTGTCTTATAACACCAAACTTATAGGCACCAATCTTTCCAGGAAGCTTATTCAAAATGGCATTAGTTACCCAATTTGGTAAAGAAGCAATGAATATTTCTTTCCATTTGGGATCTAGAATAATGTTCGAAGAAAGAGTATGCAGACAATGGAGATATTCATAAAATATTCATCAAAATGCTACATACTAGTAAGCTTCATGGATGTAAGTGTAACTGCAGCAAGTTCATTATTGATCTGAGGATAACCACAAAAATTGACAAGAATGGCATGGATTAGGCAACCAATCATGTTATTCACACGTAATGAAGTCTGTCGATCCATATATGTAGTATTATCTGGGTTCATTACCACAGATGTTTCCCAAGAATGAATGAGGACAGGGTCATAATGAATTTCTGCTTTAAGCCAAGAATCAAGGAGTCCTTTGAATCCACTAATGATTTTCCTGGTTGCATTTATTAGAGAAATGTCATCTACTAAATATGTGCAGTAGTAAACCAACATCGAACTCAATGTAGACAATATTTTTGCTTCAGGACAATTGTCAATATTCCACGAATATGTGGAAGAAGTAGACCAATCTTTATGATATTCTGATTTCATGACATCCCCTTTATTAGGAGCAGGTGACCAAGAAGAATTCCGAGAACTTCTAATAGTTACTTTATGTACAGTTGTATCTTTGGGTTCTTCTTCATCAGAAAATGAAATTAGATCAGGAATGTCTTTTGCTATCTGAAAACTTGCTCTATCAAGAGGAGAAAAATTATTCACAAGAAACTCTAAATATTCTAGAGTAGGAGGAACAGAGCGAGCTGCCTCAAATTTGTTGAGTACTGTATCAGAACTGGAAGGCTTATCAGGATAGTCTCCTGATTTCAACCACTCAGAAACTACCATTTTATGTCCGGGGCTTGAAGAGTTTAGATTGGAAAACATGTTATTATTAGCCTTAGGAGCATAAAAAAAGGTAGCTTATGGTTTAGGAAAAATGATATCACCAGGATTCTTCATTTTTTATTGAAAAGTAGTAGGAAGAACATGGAAAGGAAATTGATCTTGAGTATCTGAGAAATAAGTAGTAGCTTTAAAGGTAGGATCAGGAGTGTTTTTCTTTTCTAGACTTTCAACAGAAGGAGAGACATCCCAAACTTGTTTGTTTATTACTTCAAGTGATGTTTTTAAGCTTTGCATCATATCCTAAGTCTTATCTGTTATTGAATGTACTTTGCCAATCCATTTGGAATTATCATTAATCCCTTTTTCTAAAACATCAATAGTTTTAGCAATATGCAAGTCATTTGATCCAAGAGTTTTTATTCCATCCAATAATTGATCTCTAGTAAAATCTACCTCTTGAATAGTTTTATCAATTATTTCTTGGAGCATTTTATTTTGTTTGGCTGCATATTGATGATTTCTTTCTAGATGTTTAATCAAACTATCTAGAGCAAGATTTGTACAGTTTGTTGTTGCAACAGATTCCCTATCAAAAAGATGAGACTGGTCAGACTGAAGTGGAAGTAACTTAAAAAACTTATCATCTTGTCTGATAACAAGATTTTTCCAAGGAGGGATTTCTGACTCAGTGCTAAGAATAGTGCCATCTATTAATTTCATTTGTGTTGTGGCACTTCTATCTGTAAGACTGAACCTTGCATCATATTCACTCTAAGGGTTTGACAGATGTGTTCTAACAAAATCTTCCCTTTCATATTGACAGACTGCAAATTTTTTGGAACATTTGGGTTTCGCAACATATTTTTATATTTATCATCTATGTGAGGGATGATAAGAGGTCTAGGAATTTCAACTGGATTTTCCTTAATATTTTTTTTTATATCCTCACAAGATAGATTCTTGAACTTTTTAACCAAAGCCATTTCTAATTCATTTGTACTTGGATAATAAAATTCATAAAAAGAAATCCATTGTTTATTCTGCTCCATCCAAGTTTTCCAATTTTCATTATTGACTTTGTTGATTGTTGACCTATATTTCTTTGAATAGGTTTTCATTTCTTCACAGTATCTATGGTCTTGCTGATGAGTATACAGATCCCAGTTAAAAATTTTCTTATACCATTCATTTGAGGGATCATAAGGACGTATTCCTTTGTATATCTTAAGAAATTGAATGATTTCGTCATCAAAAGGAAGTTGTGTTTTACTAGGAATCTTATTCCTAGGATCTAATCTGTAGTTGGGGATTTCTTCTGGATATCCTAAGCCTTTTGTAGCATATTTTCCTACTGATTGAAGAAAAATTTCTTCATGATCTGAAAAAGGAGTACACTTTGTATATTTATGTGTTTTATTTGCAAAAATTGGAACAAAACGAATCATGTTTATTCTTCTTTTGTCTTTATCCTGTTCTTCTTTTTCATGGGGTTTGGAAGACTAGGAGTTTGCTGAAAAAATTTAGGAGAACAAAGAGGATGACTACATATAGATGGTTGTGGAAACTATGGAATTTGGAATGCTGATTACATATTGATTGTTCTAGGAGGAACAATATTTGAATGCTGAGAATAAAGAGTTTGTGCAATCATATTTGATAACATATGCATGAAGTTTGGATCAGAAGTAAGATCATATGAAGGACTTGGTGATCCTTCAGGACTAGATGCAATAGAGGACATTTGTGGTCTTACTAAGATTTTAGATTTTACATGGTTTTGCATAATAGGAGGAGGAGGAGGTCCACCATGGTTAGACTGCGCACACTCTGAATGTGGAAAGAAACGAGTTCGAACAAGGCCATTATCTTCTCGAATAGAAGTTTGTGCAGTGATAGGATGTGGACAGGGAGAAGTATGAATAGAAGCCCAATTTGTGACCCATTTTGTTAGCGGCTTAAGATCTTGATGAGATATCATTTGAGGAGCAACAAGATTTAAGCCATAGTCATGAGTGATTAGAGTAGTGAACTCAGAGTTTTCAGTAACTTGTTGTACAACAAATGGAGTGGTCTTCTTATAAAATTTGATGACACATCGTCATTGAATAGCAACATTATTGATATTATCTTTAAAATCATCATATCCATGTGTTTGGATGCCGAGCATTAGAGCATTGATGGCATTAGGATCATCTACGGAAATAGAAAAATTATGAACACGGGACTAAGAAATTGGATCGTAGGCTAATTTTCCTTGACATCCTCCAAGTAGAGAGTTAGTGCATTGTTCCCCACTGAAGGGTGGGGTCCAGAGGGTCCTCTGGTGAATAAATATAATGCACCTTATAAGGGGGGGGACCACATGAGGATGGCTTCACAGAGCAACGACCACCACTCGCTCTCTATAGTGGAAGGATAATGTGCTCGTTCCTTATTTATGAGTGGCTCTTCACATGAATCATAGTCATGTGAAGAGCCACTCATATTTTCCCCGAATCTTCTCAAGAAAAGATTTCATGTAATAAACCAATGAAAAGATCCATTGGCACGGAGTGCTACAAGCATGTGATAATTGGTCATATTGCTGATATCCAAAATCCTTTTGTATAATATTCATGATTGATGTCCTCGTGGTTCTGTACATATAGGAAGTTGTAATAACCGGAGAGAGAATGGGTTAAAACATAGAGGACTGATACCATAAATATTCCACCATTTAAACCACTCAGGTGTGGGGTCTTTTTCTTCAATTTGTGTAACCTGCGTTCCATGGTATCTAAAATAAAACTGCACATTATAGAAAAACAAGTTAGTTTTATTTTCAAAACACATACCTGTATACCAGGATTTCTCTTGGCATTCATGATCTTCAAAGTTCTGAAGGTTGGGTGGCAATAGGAGGCGATCAATGTAGATTTCACAGAAGACTAGATTTTCATATGTATCTTTTTGTAATGTGAAATCAAGATTTCTCAAATCTTGAAGAAAACTTAAAGATTCAAAACCTTCATCATTTCTTTGCATTTAATCATCCCATGAGAAATAATGCTATCCAATTCTATGACAATATTCAATTTATTTCATTGGAAACCAATATTCTTGATAATCAGGTAGAGGTTTCTGTAGATTCAAAGTGTGAGAACCATCAGCACATTCAATGTGAATCTCATTTTCTGATATTGTTATGACGTTACATCTGAGATTATTTACATCATTTATCTGTAAAATTCCCGACTGAGAAGGTCTGCAAACGAATTCTTAACTCTAGAAATGGACTCTACATCAGAACAATACTGGGCCAATGTCATGATCCATCCAACCATTGCTGCATCTTCAAAGTCACATTTATGGATAGCAAACTTAAGGGCTTCATAATCTATTTTGACTGTAAAGTTTTTATAGATCACAAAATCTTTGAATTTGGCAATGCCAAGGTAGACAACTCTAAGTTCTTTCTTTAGGCTGGACCAATTTTTTTGTATAGTTGACCTAATTCCAGAGGCATACTCGCAAATTTCATATTCCATTTTCTTTTCATTAGGATCATGTTGGCAGAGGATTGCACCCCATCCGATATCACTGACATCTGTAATGATGGTTTTAGGCCATTCTACATTGATTGTGCTTAAAGGAGAAATATTCCTAAATTTTCCTTTAATTCTTCTATCTACCTTTGTTAAATCCTTTGTCCAAGGAATTGGATCTTTTTGTAATCTTTTATTCAATAAGACTCGGTCTTGGGCACAATGTCTGACAAATTTGGAGATGTAATTCAAACTATCCAAGAATCTTTGTAGTTGAGTTTTATCAGTGATTCTATCTAGAAATTTATCTATGAAATCAAGACTATGTTTCATAATGTAATATGATCCCTATTGAATCACATATCCCAAGAATTCTATCATAGTCTAAAATAACTTCATCTTTGAATCTAATAAAACTTTACCTTTTTCTTTGACTCTCTTGTAGAATATATTGAGATGATTTATATGAGAGGGAATATCTGCAAAATGAATTAGAACATCATCAATATATTTCTTCAAGAAATCATCCATACCTTCAAAAGTTTCATCCATAATCCTTTGGAAGGTGGATGGAGCATTTACTAGTCTAAAGGGCATAATATTCCATTCAAATGTCCCTTTGGTATTGAAAATTTTATTTTCCACTTATCTTCTTCTTTTATCCCTACTTGCCAGAAACCAGACTTTAAATCAAAATTGGAAAATATTTTTGACTGTGATATTTAAGACAAAAGCACTGAGGGCCTTGGCAAGGGATAAGCATCATAATTAAGAATATTATTCAGAGGCTTGCAGTTTACTACCAATCTTGGTTTTCCTCTAATAATTTCTAAGTGTTTGTTGACATAAAATCCAAAACAAGAAATAGGGCTATGAGATTTTCTGATCAAACCTTTTTGTAGTAAGGATCTTATTTCTTCTTTACAATACCTAAGGTTTTCAGAATTCATTGGTATTGCTTTTGATCTTCTAAGTCTTCCATGAAATTCCTTTTTCAAAGGCAATTCTACTTCATGTTTATGAATATGCCAAAAGGCATTTGGATCTTCAGAACAACAAGATTTTAGTTTCAAATTTTCCTTTCAGAAGATTTTCATCAATTTTGAGCATTTTTTTCTTCTTCTCCATTTTTGCCAAGGTATTCTGTAACCTATCAATTCTGCTCAATCTATTAGGGGAATTGGAATGAATAAAAGGATATAAATAATTTACACCTTGGAAGAGAAGAAAATATCCCCATTTCTGTGATTTTTCATCATAAGTGCTTCCATGTCTTCTGAAATTGCTCAAGAAAGGAGTTCCTAAGTACATAGCACAATCAAGCCCTGTGACTAATGGAGCATGAACCTGAATTCCTTCAGATTGAGAAACAAAGAAATCCATTATAGCTTCTTCGGTTGTCTTTATTTCTCCACTTATAGTAACAACTCCTGTACACTTTGTCTTTTGTCTTTGAGGATAAGGAATTACAGTGCCGTTTACTATGTTCAAACTTTACCCTGTATCAATTAAAACTTTCCACCATTCTATGGAAGAATCAATTATGATTTTCATTTTCACACAGTACATTACATCTGTGTTCATTGTATTCATTCCTAATCTAGATCTAGGATCTTCAAATTATTCATCTGGAAATTCAAAGTCTTCAAATTTGAAAATCCCTTTCATTGGATCATGATATGGATTAGGCTGACTTTCTGGTTCTTTCTGTTCTGTTTGTAAAGATTCTATTTTGTGGGTTGTGCATGTAAAGAATGTATATTGTGCCCCTGATGTGCTTCAATACATAGCCTTCTATTCTCTCTGACTTATTTTCTAAGATCTTTGATAGCTTGACTAATTGCAGGAAGTGTTTGAGGAAGATCATCTTCAATTGTTTGTTGTTTGAATTGTCTTGTTAGACCATCAACTGAAAATAAGGTTGCAGAAGGAATATAGCTATGTTGATGATTTATCTCTGTCTTTTGATGTTCTTGATATTGCTATGACTTGGACTATTGAAGATGGGCCATCAACAATCCTTTATACATTTCTTTGAGTTTTGGATCAGCAACATTAATCATTTGTGTAAGATAATTTCTAGAAAGCTCATCGTGATCTAAGCTTTCATTTTATAGTGCTTTGAACATTTAACTGCGTTACATTTGCAAATGTCAAGATCACTGCATTCACAGAGTTCTTGAAAACATTCATTACAGTGTCGATCATTGCAATATTCAACTTTAGAATCTTCTTCTTCATAAACAACATGTATTTGGCCATTTAGATCATAATAATTTCCCAAATTTGTTAATTCTTCATAGCTAGAAGGGAGATCAATAATATTTACCTTGCTAGATTTATTCTTATAACTAAATTATTTCTTCTTACGAGATTGTTGTTTGTCTTTTTTAAATTTTGGACAATTTGGAGCAATATGTCCTTTTTCATTGCAATGGAAGCAAAATATTTCTTTTTGTTTTGGCCTTTGATGAAACTAGCGTGTTTTTTTGTATTCTCTAGGAGGCCTTCTATGAATGACCTTTTTGTTTTCTCGGGATCTAAGAGTTTTCTTAGAGTAGGCTTTCTTTTTAGAGCGACGACGATCATATCCCCCTAAATTTTTAGAGCCATGTAAATGTCATTGTTTACATAGTTGTTGATAGCCATGTGGTTTAGTGGAGCTGGTGGCAGCTTGAGCAACTTTCATCTGAGATCAGAGTTCAACAATGGAAGCTTTAATAGCTTGTCTTATAACACCAAACTTACAAGTACCAATCTTTCCAAGAAGCTTATTCAAAATTGTAGTACTTACCCAATTTGGTAAAGAAGTAATGAAGATTTCTTTCGGTTTGGGATCTAGAATCATGTCCAAAGAAAGAGTATGTAGACGATGGAGATATTCCATAAAATATTCATCAAAATGTTGCATAGTAGTAAGCTTCATGGATTTCATTGTAACTGCAGCAAGTTCATTATTAATCTGAGGATAACCACAAAAATTGACAAGAATGCCATGCATTAGGCAGCCAATCATCTTATTCAAGGTAATGAAGTCTGTGGATCCATATATGTATTATTATCTGGGTTCACTACCATAGATGTTTGCAAAGAAGGAATGAGGACAAGATCATAATGAATTTCTACTTTAAGCAAAGAATCAAGGAGCCCTTAGAATCCACTGATGATTTTCCTGGTTGCATTTATTAGAGAAATGCCATCTACTAAATATGTGTGGTAGTAGACCAACATGGAACTCAATGTAGACAGTATTTCTTCTTCAGAACAATTGTCAATACTCCATGAATATGTGGAAGAAGCGAACCAATATTTATGATATTCTGATTCCATGGCATCCCTTTTATCAGGAGCATGTGACAATGAGAAATTCCAAGAACTTTTATCAGTAACTTTATGTACAGTTGTATCTTTCGGTTCTTCTTCATCAGAAAATGAAATTAGATTAGGAATGTCTTTTGCTATCTGAAAACTTGTTCTATCAGGAGGAGAAAAATTATTCACAGGAAACTCTAAATCTTCTAGTGTGGGTGGAGCAGAGGGAGCTGCTTCAAATTTGTTGAGTATTGTATCAGAAGTAGAAGGCTTATCAGGATCATCTCCTGATTTCAACCACTCAGAAACTACCATTTTATGTCCAGGCCTTAAAGAGTTTAGACTGGAAAACATGCCAGGATTAGCCATAGGAACATAATCAAATTAGGAAAAATGATATCACCAGGATTCTCCATTTTTTATTGAAGAGTAGTAGGAACAACATGGAAATGCAATTGATATTGAGGATCTGAGAAATAAGTAGTAGCTTTAAAAGTAGGATTAGGAGTTCTTTTCTTTTACAGACTTTCAACAGAAGTAGAGACAACCCAAACTTCTTTCTTTACTACTTCAAGTGATGTTTTTAAGCTTGTCATCATATCCTAAGTCTTATCTACTATTGAATGTACTTTGCCAATCCATTTCGACTTATCATTAATCCCTTTTTCTAAAACATCAATAGTTTTAGCAATATGCAAATCATTTGATCCACGAGTTTTTATTCCATCTAATAATTGATCTCTGGTAAAATCTACGTTTTGAAGAATTTTCTCAATTATTTCTTGGAGAATTTTATTTTCTCTGGCTGCATATTGATGATTTCTTTCTAGATGTTTAATCAATCTATCTAGAGCAAGATTTGTCCAGTTTGTTGCTGCAATAGATTCCCTATCTGAAAGATGAGACTGGTTACATTGAAGTGGAGGTAACTTAAAATTATTATCATCTTGTCTGATAACAAGATTTTTCCAAGGAGGAATTGCTGGCTCAGTGCTAAGAATAGTGCCATCTATTAATTCCAATTTGTGTTGTGGCACTTTTGTCTATAAGGCTAAACCTTGCATCGTATTCACTCTAAGGGTTTGACAGATGTGTTCTAACAAAAGTTGCCCTTTCACCTTGAAAGACTATATATGTTTCGGAACATTTGGTTTTCACAACATATTCTTATATTTATCATCTATGTGAGGGATGATAAGAGGTCTAGGAGTTTCAAGTAGATTTTCCTTAAGCTTTGTTTTTATATCCTCACAAGATAGATTCATGAGCTCTTTAACGAAAGCCATTACTACTTCATTTATACCTATATAATAAAACTCATAAAAAGAAATCCATTGATTATTATGTTGCATCCAAGTTTTCCAATTTTCATTATTGACTTTGTTGATTGTTGACCTATCTTTCTTTGAATAGGTTTGATTTCTTGACAGTATCCTACGCTTGCTGATGAGTATACAGATCCCAGTTAAAAATTTTCTTATACCATTCATTTGAGGGATGATAAGGACTTATTCCTTTGTATATCCTAAGAAATTGAATGATTTCTTCATTAGAAGGAAGCTGTATTTTACTAGGAATCTTATTCGCAGGATCCAATCTGTTGTTGGGGATTTCTTTTGGATATACTAAGCCTTTTACAGCAGATTCTTCTACTGATTGAAGCAAATTTCTTCATGAGCTAAAAAAGGAGTACACTTTGTATATTCTTCTATTTGATTCCTAGAATTTGGAACAAACGAATCATGTTTATTGTTCTTCTGTCTTTATCCTATTCTTCTTTTTCATGGGGTTTTGGAAGACTAGGAGTTTGCTGACAAAAGTTAGGAGAACAATGAGGATGACTACATACAGATGGTTGTGGAAACTATGGAATATGGAATGATGATTTCATATTGATTGTTTTAGGAGGAAAAATATTTGAATGTTGAGACTAAAGAGTTTGTGCAATCATATTTGATAACATGAGCATGAAGTTTGGATCAAAAGTAAAATCATATGAAGGACTTGGTGATCCTTCAGGACTAGATGCAATAGAGGACATTTGTGTTCTTACTAAGATTTCATATTTTACAGGGTTTTGTATAACAGGAGGAGGAGGAGGTCCACCATGCTCAGATTGTGCACACTCTAATCAGGTAAAGGAACAAGTTCGATTAAGGCCATTATATTCTCAAATAGAAGTTTGAGAAGTGACAGGCTATGGATAGGGAGAAGTATGAATAGAAGCCAAATTTGTGACCCCTTCTGTTGGTGGTTTAAGATCTCGACGAGATATCATTTGAGGAGCAACAATATTTAATCCATAATCATGAGTGATTATAGTAGTGAACTTAGAGGTTTCCGAAACGTGTTGGATAATAGAAGGAGTGGTCTTCTTATAAAATTTGACAACACATTGCCAATGAATAGAAACATTATTTCTATTATCTTCAAAATCATCATATCCATGTGTTTCGATGTCAAGCATTAGAGATTGATGGCATTAGGATCATCTAAGGAAGTAGAAAAATAAAGAACATAGGACGAGGAAATTGGACCGTAGGCTAATGTTCCTTGACATCTTCCAGTTAAAGATTTATGAAAAGGTTTCCATTGGAGATCAAAAACACAAGAGAGGACAACAACATCTTGACCTTTTCTATGTATTTGTTGAATTCCAATTTGGACATGACCAAAATGAGAAAAATTGAGACCAACTTTTAGTGCAGCTGTAAACTCTGATTTCTTCAATATATTCATTGTTTGAAGCAGACAATTATTACTTGAGGTTCGTATAATTTCTTCTTTAACCTTATATCTCCAGTATTGTATAGTGTCTAATAATCCCATATTTGTATAGACATCTTTGGGGTCTATTTTTGGTAAAGACTAAGAACTTGACTTACTTTGTTCATTTAATGATGTAATATCTTTACCATGGACGACAGTGTGAAAACCAGATTGTATTCTTTCATTAAATTCCTTCTGTTCTTCTTCTCTAAGAATTTCATCAAAGATTTTATCACTAAATTCATGAAGAAAAATTCAGGTTGGAGAAAAATTATCCATAACAATTACTTTCTAACAATAGGAAGAAAGCGGAAATACTTTCAACCTCCCTCTGATACCAACTACAAAGCAAACACAACAAAAGCGAGAATGCGGAAATAAACAAGATCCATGACTGATACTTTTGATCACAGAGAGGGAAGAGACTCCTCTACTGCACAATCTAGCATCACGAATCTGTTGTTGAATATATTTAAATACGAATGCCAACAAGAGTATTAGTTCATAATAAATACCAGGTCTGCTTAATTGCTCCAATATTTGACAACTCTTCTGAACAATATCCTCGTGCCAAAACATGAACTCTGGCACAATGGTCTACTTCTATGACTTTGCGACTTCTTTAACCTTAACAAGGCTCATACAAGTTTGAGAATAGAATCCAAAACAATCTACAAAGGAGACATAGATTTACATAAATTGAGGAATCTTTGTTGATGAACTTCAAAACTCATGTATTACAAAGTTGCTTCTCAAGCAAAAGGCTCTGTAAATCTCTCCAAGCTCAAATGCCTCCCTTCCCTAGTCTTGATCTATTTATAGATCCTCCCAGTACTGGGTTAGGTGATACCTCCATATCAGATATAAGAGAATCTTACTTTACATAAAAATCAAATCTTTACATTAGATATGAGAGAATCAAGCTTTTAGGTAACCTAGAGGACATCCACATAGTGATTCAAACATAAAATATTTTGTATTTATCCTTATCCCTTTATTTAATTATATACGTGGGATTGATTACACTGTAAGAGATTCTTTTTAAGGGAACCTTATGAAAAACATGTCTACCACTAAAGTCAAATAGAAAGACATTACAAAATGAAAAAATGTTCTAGTTGTTCATGAGAATAATGATGTTCTCTGAACCTTGTCAAGGAGTCATTATTAAAATACTGTCAGTAAATTTCATCCTCACATTCGCAAATTGGTACTTCAGCATATTCTGGTACTTCTGTAAGTTTATTTATCTTTGCTTTGTGTTATGGTTTAGATGAATTAATTCTTATTTGATGCACACAAATAGTAGGTCTATAATATTTATGCATGTTATGAATGAATATAAACCTTCACGAATATCTAGAAGTTGTTTAAGTTCATTTACAGTAATTGTCTATTTGGAAGGCTTAAAGGTGCGTGAAGGTAGATCTAAGCCATAAGGACTGTAGGAACCCATTGCATGGCCTCTGGATGCAAAAACTTGGTTTTTTCATCACCCAATACTACTTCAGGTGAGACTGTAGCATTCGCTATGTAAGTTGTTGCTAAAAGGGTCAATAGTTAGGGTGTTTTTGGTTGGCGCGGATAACACTGAACCTGGGTCAGGCCCCATCAAGCCAAAAAAAAATATCTTCCATGTTATGACAATAATACTTGCAAATGAAGTTCATTCTTACAAAGAGAATTCCAGTCCCAAAATCACCTATTCTACCTAGATTTCCTCATGCAAGATGCCAGTGGTGACAAGACTCTACACAATGATTAAAGAATAAACTATAGGTATTGTACTAGCTTCCACTACAATGGCCAACAGATGACCCTGTTGTACACTAGGACAACATAATGCATAATGAAGGGAAGGCTCACTAAGGCTTTGCATAGAGAGAAAGTCTAGGAGGAAAGTGTGACAAGGTTGGGCATTATGATTGTGCAATGCACAATGATTGAGGAGGGGACTCTAAGAATTTTGTAGCTTTCCATTGCAGCGGTCAAGAGATGGTGCTAGTGTCCAATTAGAATTTGCAATGTGCAACTGAGGGAAATATGATCAAGGAATTGCGCAGAGGGAAAGCGTAAGCTATAAGGGTTAAGTGAATGTGCTCTAGGGATGCACAATGCATCATGTGAAGGGAGTTGCCCTAAAGATGGGCACAAAGGGAAAGTGTAAGAAGTAAGAGAATCATTTTTTGTGCTTGGAACTACAATTGCACTCATTATTTGTTTGAAGGTTAAAGGTGTTCATAACTTGCATTGGACATGAGATCAAGAAAGAAACCCAAAACTGACTAAGTGTGATATTAGTTGAATAAAGAAGAGAACAAGAGAATGCATAATAGGTCCTAAACATGATCTCACACACATATGATAATATGACACAAAGTATCCAAATCTAATGTGCATACAATGAAATGACAATAAAGTGACACTTATCTCCAAGTGCAACACTTAAGGTGCATATATTTATGACATAAGTGTCAAATGCAACCAAGAGGTGCATTATACCATGGGAATGTGTCTAACACATGTTCTTATGTTAGATAGCATCAAAGTTAAAATAAATGTTATGAAACCAACTCACAAAAATATAGAAAAGATAGTTGAATGCATTAGAATTCAGCCTCTTCGAGGGGGAAACCTCCTTTACATTACGCAAATGAACAATTCTTGGATGATACTAATGAAAATACCTCCTTTCTATATATAGGAGTCTAAGGGGTCATAATGTAATCAGAGTTAACATAACAATAATAATATACAGGCACAATAATAACAATAGTGGGCTTATATGGGGCACAATAGTAACAATATGGGGACTACATGGGTACAACAATATCATAAGGGGGTTGTACTAATAACAATAACGGGTTACACTAGTATTATAGGGGCCTAACATGCCCCTCTCCTTCAAAAAGTGTTGTACTCAATGCTTGAGTAGTTCTTGATGCTTCTGTATAAAATTCTTGTCCTCCCATGTGGAATCTTCAGAGGGTAAGTTCTTCCACTTGATGAGATACTCTGAAATTGATCGATTTCGTAGCTGTCGGGTTCTTGTTTCTGTGACCGCTCCAGGTTCCAATATGATTTTTCCTTCCTTGTCAAGTTGTAGCAATATTGTTGGAACAGTGATATTCGGAAACTTTTGAATGAGTTCTCTCCCTGCTTCCCAATTCTTCCATTAATACCTTGCTTTGTTTATCAAATTTGGTTGGATAATTGTACCAGCCTCTACCATTTCTACAACCATATGTTCAATTCCACTCCTTTGGGCATATGGATATCTATAAGGCTTGATGTTTGGAGGAGCACATCTTGGAATAAAATGAATATCATGATCATGATCATGAATACGTGGGAGACCTTTGGGAGTCTCAAATACCTTGGAATGATTGCCAAGACTTTTTGGAGATCTGGAGAAATACATGATTTCGATGTGCGAACAGTTAGCGAATATAATTGTGCAATTATGCCTCGTTGTTATTTCTTTATAAGCTTTGTCATTCTATCAGAGTTGATTATCTTTCCTGGTTTCCCTATGATACCTTTTAATTCAACTTCCTTTCCTTCCGAAGAAAATTTCATAAAAATTTCTTGAAAATTAAAAGCTATTGTACCCAAGGATTGTAGTCATTGGACTCCTAGTACAACATCAGCACCACCCATTGGAACAGAAAACATTGTGCTATTCAATACATATTCTCCCATGGATAGTTGTATAGTATGGCACTTTCCAGAGAAATTTATGGTTCCTACACTTACAACTGTCACTTGACACTTTGGTTTTGGATCTAGGAAGCAATTCAAGTCCTTGGCTATCTTACAATTAATAAAATTATGGGTACTTCCTGAATCAATCAACACTATTACCTTTTTCTTATTGATATGTCCTTCTATCTTGATGGTTTGAGGAGTGGTAATTGTTGGCATTATGATGCATGTGTTGTACTTGATGGCAACCCTCTCATAGAAGATCATCTCACTTGTATACATTCAGAAGATATATCAGATATGATAGAATGCATGGGTTACCGGACAACAAAAAGGGATCAGATGACAGTTCACAAGTAAGCTTTGCCATCAAGTCCAAAGGGGGAGATTGTTGGCATTATGGCTAAAGTGCTGTCCTTGATGGCAACCTATTCAGGTGATGGAACACTATACAACAGGACAGTAGCAGAGCTTGTGTACAACAGGACAGTAGCAGAGATTGATGATCAGCTATCAAATATTGGAGAAAATAAGAGGTACGCAGGTACACCTTACATAAG
>APFE031361670.1:55529-123684 GCA_000404065.3 Pinus taeda | reverse complement strand
AGGCCTCTCTGCTTATACATATGAATACTCCAATTACATCCCTAAAATTAGGGAGGCTTGCCTCCCAAACTCGAGATAAACTTATGATTTGACTTTCATTTGCTCAGTTTCCTTCTAGTCCTCATGATTTGGTTGTTTGCACTCCGAGGTGATGGGGGAATATTCGAATGGGTGGGGGTTCTAAATGAGGAGGATTTACCTCCTATAATTCATCTCTAATGACGAGGCTCATCATCACCCCCTACTAAAAGTGTTGCTCATCCTCTGAGAAACTTGTTCAATGTCATGTCCTTCATCATTCTAGTAGCCTCTCTGACATCCCATGCCTCTATTGTGGCCCCTTCTTCTTGTTCATAGAAGCCTGCTTTCCTTTCTACTTCTTCCCACTGCCTCTTTCCTCTTCTTCTTTTCTCCCTTCTAGCATCCCAAGGCGTAGTGGTGGATTGAGTTTTAGGCCTATCAAATTGACCTTCAACCTTTGCATTGATTTCTTATACATAGATGTCCTCTTGAGTGCCTCCTTCAACCTTTGATGGGAGTGATATTCTATAGTCTTCAAGTTTTGTGGAAATGTGTTCCATCTCCTTGAGCAGGTATGTATACTATCATCTCCTAACAGACTAAACATATCCTCAAAATGTGAAATTGCTTACTCTTGGGAAGCAACATATCTAGGTGTGAGCTGAGATCATTTGAAATTAGATTATGGGTGTTGATTAGGGCCATGGGATTTGATTATTCAACTCTAATGAAAAGAGGTTAATTTTTCTCTCTGGCCAATATTATTTTCATCTCTGCAGTCGCTAACTCCTCATGTTTCATCCATGATGCCAAAGTCATTAATTGTAGATCTCCTAGCTCGGCATTAGGATCCAAATCATTCATGTCTGTGAGCGCCATGTTTTTCAAGTAAAACTCAGCCATTTTGGCCCTATTCTCTAGTGTACTTTGATTAAAAAGATCAATAAACTACCTGTAGTCCTAAAAGGCATGGTGCTGCTTTGTGCTAGTATTTTAATTTGAAAGTGCAACAATTGTTCTCTGAGATAAAGAAAATAGGATTTAGCTGGCATCCTACACTGGATGGCCTCCAAGGAGAGGCTAGCCATACATGCTAGTTGGTTTTTCCCTTTCCTACAGTTGTCCTCTTAGCCATGCATTTTCCCTCTCACGTTGATATTTCATTATTGCTTCTATGCCCCTTAAGCCACTTAGCTCTTTTCCCATTTCCTTGAGCTTCTCTTCCATGTGCCCAATGTCTTCCACCCCTTTTTGATGTATAACTCTTCCTCATTCAATAAATTGGTAATAGGAGTCTAGTCTAGGTTGGGGACGTGTTTCCTTTGTCTTAGGTCTTCCTCTTTTTTTTCTTGCTGCTACCCTACCGTGCTTTCCAATTTCTATGATTCTTGTAGTTTTTGTTGTGGATCCTGTATGATGGCCTTACCCTTTAAGGAAGTTGATCTAGTACTAGGCCTCCTGATATAGGTGATTGGTTACTTAGGGGAAGGAATTTTGTCTCTTGGTGTAGGGGAATATTCAATCTCAATAGGGATTTTTATTGATATTTGTCGCTTCCCTTGTTTGATTCTTGTGCTCTTTCTTGTTGTGAAATATAGAAGGGTTTTCATCATTCTCTTCCCTTTTACCTTGACTGGGTTGCGAAGAGTAGTGAGGGAAGCTGCTACCTCCCTCTCAGGGGCCTCCAGAGACACCCTAGGTGACTCCTCCTTGTGTTCTTCCCCTTCTATTACAATGCCTTCTTCCTCTTTGTTTTTCTTATCTTCTTCCTCTTGCTATTCTTTCTCATCTCCATCAGTTTCTTCCTTTGTTTCATCCTCTATTTCAACATCCTTCTCCTTCTCTTCTCCCCCTTCTTCTTCTTCTTCATCATGTTATTCTATATTAGTTCTTCTTCATCCATCGCTTCCCCGTCTAGCTCTATATATTCTTATTCTTGTTTTGCATCCTCCTCACTGATAGAAGGACTAACATCATAGGTGAGGGTTTTGATGTCATCCTCTATTGGTAAGTCCCTAAAGACTAACCATGTTATAGGGGTCCTGACGTTTTGGAGGGAATCCTCAATGAGGATCCAGATCAACCCATGGTGAGCCAAATGTTGGGAATTCCCTTCCTTTACTTTGTTTCTGGATTCTATGAGTGATTGCATCAATAAATATGGTATGATGAGTCTTTGGTGAACTGGTGTTTCCAGCCCAAATCTTAATTCTTCAAGCATCCTAAAATGGTAGCCATAAACAACACTGTATCTACCCTCACATGAGATATATTTGATAAGTTGGTAACCTACCTGTCATGCGGAAAGAGTTATTTTTGCGGACAAACCTAACCTCCCTAGGAGTCTAAGACTCTCTAGTGACAAACAAAACAAACAAGAGCAATCCTTCTCTAAATATACCTTATTCTATGAGAAACCAAGTGTTTTTCGATCCTACCTCAAGTCCAACGCTTGTTGTAGCAGTCTAGCCTTGTTGATCCAGATGAGCTTCTCCTTCACTTTGAGACCTGCATACACTAACAGTCAAACGATTACATAACACCTGAATATTTCATAAAACAAAGCATATTCATCATATAGACCAAGGAGTATATGAAATAATTCATTAACAACAAATCATTGAGAAGAATGGACTTATTTGTATTAAGGAAACAAAAAAGGAACCATTACAACCTGAGCCTTGGTGTTGTGCAAGCTCCTCCCAGGGTCCAGCAAGAGATTTCCTCTACTTTGACAAGCTCACCCACTTCCAATATGGAAACAAGAAAGGATGGTAATCTCTCCTCACAAGTTTAAATGGAAGTCCTAATTCCAGCAGCATCTACCCTTTGGAATGTTCAGCCTTCAACCTCTCCTCCTCTGGCCCAAAGCCTGTATTTATAGTGTTCTAGAGGAAGTTATTCAGTTCCAACATCAATGGGATACTCCCTCTTTTGGATGGGGTAGCTCCTCTCTTGATGGGATAAGTTCCTCTATCATAGGGATGCATGAACCATCTGGAGGTGCTCAATACACGTCAAACACTCTTATAGAAGGCTCTAGAAGTGACCACAAGTAACTTTTTTAAGATGAAACTCGCGCCTTTTGACCTTTACAAGGGTACGCACCCATCCCTTCACTTACAGAGCGTACAAGTACGCAGGTACAATGAGCTTGGGATGCGTACACGTAGGCAAGGTAGAGAGAACCTGCGTACCCAGAGATAAACATGTTTTTTAATGACTTTCTCTCTTTTTTGAAGTTTGACATGAAGAGCAGAGATATAAGGCTTGACAAGGAGGATAATATGACTATTGGTGGAGCTATATTAACTGCAGATAGTCATGGTGACAAATTTCAGTGTAACAAGCACTAGGCTATATGTGCTCTCTAAAATGTTGGTATAAAGGGCGGTGGTTTAAGGATGACCACCAACACTGGAATGCTTAGTGCACTTCGCCGAACTCTTCCAAAACTGGCAAGAAGCTGAAGTCTTATGCTAGAGGAAGTGCTCCTATTGTTTTGAAGAGGGAGACCTTGAACCAATAAAAGGAGGTCTCACCCCACATAAAGGGGAGAACTTCAACCTGAAAAGGGAAGTCTCAACCTCTGATGGTTTAAGGATGACCAACAACTCTGGAATGCTTAATGCAATTTCTGGAACTCTTCCAAATCTGGCAAGAAGCTAGTGTCTTCTACTAGAGGAAGTGTTCTCAATTGTGTTCCTGGAATTCTTGCAAAACTGGCAAGAAGCTGAAGTCTTCTGCTAGAGGAAGTGTCCCAGATTACCAACTAAAGGTATGTTCAGGAGCAGGAGCATCTTTGTCTCTGGCTACAACTCTGAATCTGGTGTGATAGGTTGTTGCTCAGGCTCGCTTGATGTGACTTTGAAGCTTGTAGATGACCATCATTCCCCCCCTGTCAGATACAAGGTGAGATGATAGAGAAAACTCAACTGCAAGACTGTTCCATACTCTGGAACAAGTTCTGACATGTGTTTGGAATATCTTCTTGGCCATTGATGCCCATTGCCAAGAAGCAATCCATCCAATATGAATCTTTGTTCTTGTGGGACATTTATTTCTGAAGCATCTGTTTGAAGAATGATTGGTTTTGTGACAGTGCTTACATGGATGAAGATCAAAACAGTGATCTTTCAGATGGCCAACTTGGTCACAGTGTTGGCATTTTACAATCTGTTGTTGTTTCTGTTGTTGCTGTGGAAGAGGGGCAGAGTCTGGAACAACTGAAGCTGAACTGTCATGAGGAGCAAGTGAACTGTCATGAATGAATCTAGTACTCTAAAACTAAATGGGCTTGGCGTAGACTGGAATATGAAAGGACAAGTCCTTATCATATCCAAGACTAGTTTTGTGCTTGTTGTGGACAAGTTGTTCCCAAGGTTTGATGATGGTCTTGGGAAGTGCAGACTGAGTTTTTGCATCTGCGTGTACTACTACTGCTTTATTGGGCACTGGATCTAAATGAACTTCAACAATGTTGTCTTGCTGTTTATGGGAGTCTGCTTCATTGCTGTGAATAGAAACAGGTTCAAAATGATGACTCCTATGTTTTAATTCTTCTTGTCGTAGCTGAGTTTTGAGCTGCAAAAAATCAATTTTGTCATGTACATCTTGTAAATAAGTGTGAATATCGGTGAGAAAATCCTTGTTTATTTTGATTGTATTACCCATAGTAGAGAGTATAAGATTCTCTAGTGACTCTAATTTCGCACCAATTGGAGCCATTTTTCAACCTCAAAAAAAATAGTAAAACAATGAGGAAAAAATGGACACCAATTGCTCTTTTATATAAACTTATGGCAACAACTTCAAATCAATGTTGGCACCTTGCAATAGATTCACAACACAAAGAATGGTGATATCCAAAATACAGAATTTAACTCTTCATCAACTAACACTGAAATCAAGGCATAGGCCTTGTTGTTCTTGTTTTCCCATATGGCGAGTTCTTTTTCTGAAGTGGGCTTCTTAGGAGAATTGCTTCCTCCTCCTTCACTAAATCCTTTCCATAATTCATTAAAAATCAAAGTATGCTTTATCTTCCTTGGCCATTCATGGTAGTCTCTTTGCCAAACAGAGTTAATCAAACTATGGAGATGAGTGAATGCTTCGTCAAAAAATATTTTCTACTTTTGATTTCAAAAATATTCACAGCCTTGCTCTCTGGCTTTTTTTTTTTTTTTGATACCCTTCTATTTAAGTAAGACACTTATTTAATATGTAGATGGAAAATCTTCGCCCTTCACTACACTATGTCAAAACTTTTAATATGACCATATATTCTATGCACATACATTGTCACATACTATATATCTACACCACCACTCATATATCATATATCATGGCTCCAACTTATATAAGAATTTCAATATTATGCCCATCTCACATATATGTTATTGCTCCATTAATTTATGTACTTTCGCATACTAACACCTTTATGGATATATGACTCAATGTGATATATGCCATTAGATATAATATAACCATAAAAAACTTCAATGAATTTTGAATACACTAGCACAGTCTTCAAGAGAGGAATTCAAAGTATATTCATACCATATGCCATAGCTCCAACACTTATAAATGACTCAAAGCATATAGAATTAAACACACAACCCTCATGTACAACATTGATTTTAAATTAACACATGATAGAATAATTCCAACACAACATATATACCAGTCAACACATGGATTTGGCATACCAAGTCGACGCTGTTAAATTCAACATATCATAACCAACACATCGTTTTGTAGGACTACTGCACAATAGAACATCCACATAGAAGGTTCAACGCACTACAGGCTCACCATACACCATTACACAGTATCCATGCATCGAACGTAGCATACCATACAACTCCAATTCAACGCAGAGGAGTAACGCAATCACATTTTTTGGGCTTCGATAGCAGGATTTGCAAACACTCGGTTGTTGGATCACAGCTCAAACATAGATCCACTTCAAACATTCATCAATCCTCGTATATAAGACACTCATCGGATAATTCATTGTCCATTAACAATAACATATACACACATATAAGGCATTATCACCACGCATATCATGTCCATTCTAATTTATTTGACCTCAAATCACACCATTTCCCCAAAACTATATTCGTATTAGTAATAATTGTAACAACGATACCACGTTTCCACGTTCTTCAATGTGACAGCATTCTTTTCATGCGTGGATTGGAGCAGTGTTTTCCACGATATCCCACTTCTCCACCAGATTCTAAATGGGACCACGCTCACTGCATCTCCTCCATGTGACAACATTCAATATTGCAGGTAAACGGAACTAAAAATCCAAGTGATGTAAATGGAAATCCAAGCGTTCAGGCTACGTGGAGCAGGCCAACGTTCAGAAATGAAATAGTTGCCTAAATGAAATAGAAAAGGTTGTGCTCAATTACAGAAGAATGGAAGGTGTTTCCATGAAAGTCAAGCCTTACAGAAATCGGAGGACATGCTCATTGTGGAGAATCAATGCCTTTGTATCAAGATACGAAAATACCAAAATGCAACAAGTCAGAATACATTCCATTTGTACGAGGACGGCCATCGTGAATGTCATACTAAAGATTTCCTTAGAGGATTTGATCTCTGTGATCTAGAGAATTCCAAAATAGGATTCGAACATCCATGACCTTTGAAAGTTTCACATTTCTTCCCATTAGTCTTGCACTAAATCAAGCTAGCGTTCATAAATAAAACGCATATGACAGACAGGGACAGAGTGAAGTAAGGTTTGAAAACCCAAATTCTATCTCGCTGTTAAGGATCTTGAATGTGAAATACAACTAAGGATGGCCGAGTGATCTCAGGTGCTATACTCAAGTTCTGGTCGTCAATTGAGGGCATTATGCCTATAGGAAATCAATTGGTATGGGTGGCAGCATACCATTCGAAGGAGTATTTCAAAGAGCAGCGAGACTGCAACGTATCAGAGAGCAACATTTTGCATGCTGGTGGAGTGGCTATAGGAGCAACGCTTTTAAATGGAGTGTTTATGGACAAATAGCATAGGTAATGTCAGAGTCTTAAAATAGCCAGAGGTCAGGTAGGAGAGGTAGTAGATAATGAATTAATGGAGGGTTATAGGTAATGGGTAGAACTGGCAGGTTTGCACACAGAAAAACACTTTATAAGGTGGCAATTCTGCTCAATTCTAATTAGGAGAAAGGCAGAACTGACATATATATAGAGACCACAAAACAAGTGGCTCAAATTGGAGCAGGACCAGCAATCGTCTGCTCTAATACCATGTTAAACACACATGGGCAACAAGAATAATTTGAGGGATAAATCATGAGAGTACAATTTTTATTAACAAATGATTTACATTTATAGTACAATATGTGACCGTTGGGTTCCACATCCCAAGGTATCTTGGACTCCTTTTGTCCATTCGGCTTCCACACTAACCCATTGAGCATTAGGTGTCCAACAATTCATAGTTGAACTTTGTAGTTTTGAATTGGTAGATTTTTTGAATCAACTTTTCAAACCATATAGGTCTTCCAATTTGACTATTGATTTTGACATAGCATTATTAGTGCTATCTCGTTGCAATTGTTTATCATGTTGGTCTTCATTAATTATCTGATTAGTGTAAGATATCTCTAATGTGAGGAAGCTTATAATATCAGGATGATCATTTAAAATTATCCAATTGGTAATGTTATCAGGAATGGGGGGTCTAAAGGTTAATTCAATTGAGAATCTATCTGGGGTATAGTCTTCTGAGGGAATGAGCTTGGAAGCTACATTTTCCAAGAGGTTAGCACTAGCATTTTGGAGTCTGAGAATTGATGAAATATTGAATGCTATAAAATGTTTAGTGAGATCTTTTACTAAAGATTGATATTGCTTTAAAATACCTGATAGAAAATGTATAGTATTTCGTACCTATCTGATAACAATTTCAGAATCTCTGAAGACTTGTAGATACTTGATATCTAATCTAATTTCTTTGTATAATCCTTGCACTAAGGTTTTGTATTCTGCAATATTATTAGTGCAATTGAACTCGAGTCTACAAGTTAGCATAGTTTTATTTCCCTCTGGACTGATTAATACACATAATTCTCATGCTCCCTCGTTAGACTTAGAACTGTCAAAAAATAACTTCCAAAATAAAGATTTATTAATAGGACTATCTATAAAATTTACACATTTAGAACTATCTGTTTGAGAAAAAAATTCTACTTGAGATAAAGCAAAATGTTCTAAGTAAGGTGAAGTATGAGCATTAAAATTTCCTAAGAAAGAGTCAACAGAATAGTTGCCAATTATATTGTTGCTATATGCTACAGGTTCATTTTCTCCTTCCAATTTTGTTACTATGTAAATTTTATGTCTTTCTCACTCAACCTTTATCTGATTTGGTTTACCATTGTAAGGGAGACACATATGCGACCAGTCAGTTGCAAAGTATTCATGAAGCTTTTCAAACCAATCTTTGCTAAGAATTAAGCCATAAAATTCTGGAACCTCTGCAACTAAAATATCGATAACTTGACATACCTTTCGGTTAGATGACAACCTTATGGTAACTTGATTTAGTTCACCGATCACTTCAACCTGTGACCAATCTAGCTGAACTATGCGTACTGCAAATTTTTGAGGTTGGACGTTCAACTTTGCACATATTGATTTAGGTAATATATTATATGAAGCTCCTGAATCTACTAAACAATTATGCATTTTTTTTTTTTAAATTCATCAGTAAGAAGAAATGGGGGAGTATGAGATCTTGACCTTCCTCCAATTAGAGAAACATCGTTTGGATCAACTTTATTATTCAAATTAATTAGAGGTCTTCCCATCTCGTGAGAAGCTTGTGAGATTACAACAACAGGAAGAGGTGCAATAGGTATTGCGTACAACTCTTTCAAAAGTAGCTTTTGTTAATGTTTTAACTTTCTCAATTCATAAATAGTAGTGTTAGCCCTAGTCTTCTTCATGTCTTCTATGATATTATACTCCATCTCATCATAAACAATCAATGTTTTAGATGGAGTTGGTGAATCTATTTATACTGGGCTTGTTTGAGTCACTTTGGGTGACACTTTCTTGCTTGAAACTTTATCCTTAGACATTGAACTTGTGCTCCTCAGCTTACGAGTAGGTTGTGGAGGATCAAGTTGATTTCTACTTCTAGTACTGACTGGTGATGCCCCTTGATCCTCTTAATTTGGGATGATGAAATCCCACATACCCTATACTTCTACAACTTATTCTTCATCAGTAGGGTGTTTATTAGAAACTTCTTCTTCTTCTTCTTGTAATTTAGCATTTGTGATAAGATTGGGAGGTTTTGAATTAGTCAAAGGATTTCTTCTATAAGGCTTGTAAGGCTTTTTAGAAGAAGTCTCTGCTACTTGTTTCTTAATGTCAACCATTTCGTCAGACATGGTTTTCAAAACTTTCTGCAATCCTTTTAAATGAAATGGGTCTTTCGATTTTTTTTCTTTGGATCTTCTTTAGAAGTAACCTTCTTAGATTTTCATTCATCAATGGCATTTTCCTTTTCTAAGGCTATGATAAATTTCTCTACCACTATTGCTTCCTTCATATTATCAGCTAAAGTTGTTTGGTTATCCCTATAAACGAAGATTTCTATGTTTGATGGTAGAGCAGATATGTACCATTCAGTTCAAACTTCTTTGCTAGGCTTGGAAGTGGTAGGAATTTTGTTCAAAAGTTTATTGAAACACGAGTCAAAATCTTTGATAGGTTCCCTTGATTCATCCCTAAGAATAGATAGGTCGTTGATCAGTGTCGCAGTAGACTTGTCATCATCAAACTTAGTCAAGAATTGTTCCATGAAAATATCCCAACTAGTGATAGATCCAGATGGTAATGAGAAATACCATGATCTGGCTGCTGCTTGCAAAGTGTAAGGAAAGAGTTAGACAACAACATCTTCATTAGTAACCCCATTGAGATTTATAGATAACATAAAGTTGTTTATATGTTCTTTTGCTAGCATGCTTGTTTCAGGATTAAACTTAGGCAAACATTTTTAAGGATGGGTCGATATTTGACTCAAGAGCATATGCATTAAGACTACCCCTAGGTTATTCCATGGAGTTTGGGCCATCATTGAACTACTAACAGAGGAAACTGCAGAAGATGTTCCTTGCGATTGGCAAGATGAGGATATTATAGTTCTAGATGATTGAGAAGGAGATGTCAAAGTTCCAATGGTCTGGTGGACAATAATTTGAAGTCGAGGGGTGGATGGTTGACTTCACGATGGAGAGGTTGAGATGGATGATGATGATGAAAGAGTCTCGCTATCAGACCCTTTAGGTGATTTCCTTGCTCTCTTCCTTGTAGGTAGAGGTAACTCAGTTGGTTAAATACCAAACTTTTCACTCTTCAATCTGGTAAGAGGATGAGAAGGGTTATATTGCGAAGTCACACTACCTTGAGATTTTTCAGATTTTTGGGGTGATATAGAAAATCACTGAAGTTTACGGATCAAAGATTCAACTTCAAGAAGTTCAATAGTAGATTTCTTTGAAATGTTCGGGTTTGTGGCAGTGGTTGTTGTTTTATTGACCTCTTGCTCAATATTTAAAGATTATAAATGTGATGGAGAAGTTGAGTGAGATGGTGAGGGTGATTTACTCTCATAATGGTATTTAGATTTAGATTTACTTTTCGTTCACAGTTCGGTGCCCTCCTTCTAGCACCAAATATGTTGAAGCCCCAAACATTGGGTCGCAACAAGGGGGATACCCACCCAGTCGGGACCTTGGTTGGAAACTCCTTTTTTGTTTCGTATAGTGGGTCCAACTGGGGATATTGAACCAGGTTCCCAATTTGTGTGTGTGTGAGTTGAGAATTGATATTTCCTTCCTAATAATTTCTAAGTAAAATTCTTTTATTCTAAATCTAATTTATCAACATGCAATTGTATTCTAATGAATAGAAATATCTAATTCTAGAAGCTAACCCAGGATTTAATCTTTCAATTATGCAATCTAAAATAATTTCTATTGGAAATTGGTAATAAATGTCATTCAATGGCTATGACAAAAAAATTGAATAAAGATAAACCATTTTGTATAAAAAGTTAGATGAAACAATTGTGAAAACATATCTCATAATAAGTCACTCATATATTAAGCATAAATAGAATAGCTATCACTGTATAGAAGTGTGAAATGATAACTCAAGCATTCATACATTCATATATAAATATCTAAACATGAATATTACCTTAACACATAAGTACAAAATATTAAGAGATAAAAGTACCATTTATAACAAGTTCTACTCATAAGCTTCAACAATAATGATCTATCTCTTCTTAATTCAACATCCACTAAGGGTACAAAAGCGCAATTTCAGTAGTAGGTATTAAACACAAATATCAATAAATCTTGTTCTGTTCATTCATCAAAACCTCCTCAAAGGGTGCAGAAGTGCATGTTTTGAGGACAAGTTTTTGTTAAATTTTCTGGAAGCCATGAAAGGCTTCGATAGAGACCAAATGATGGTTTTGTGATGTCTAGCCGTGAGGCGGAATCACTGCTTTATGGGTTAAGGTGGATGGCCTTTGGAAGCCCTCAATGCTTTTTGATAGACGTGTTTTATGAGATCCCACATTCATGATTGGAATATGGCATGAGGGTGAATGGCTAAAGAGATACTTGGCTCACCCATTCTATAGTTGGGTGGAACGTAGAAGTCCCATCCTGGGTTTGGATTTTTCATCATCAATATGATGTTATTTATCCTGATAATTCTGTGAGTATTATACTAGTTAATGTGGTTTATATGGTTGTAATTTCATTGGTATTTTTGATGCTATTATGATGATTATATATATGTTTTATGATAGTATTTATGTATGCCTCTCATCATGTTTTTACAGGTAAATGAATGAAAAATGTATCTATGACCTAATGGATTAAATGGAATTTGATATGTTGATGCATCAATTTTTCTTAGCGATCTCAGCTAAGTATGAGACTCCTATTATCAAAACTATTATTTGCACTTGTAGAATACGTATTCATGATATGTTTGAAAAAATGCCTATCATGGATAGTAGGGGTCCGGTCAAGGTATTATTCAAGTAGTTGTATTTGTACTGTCGTTTCCCTGTTATTTTACTATTTTGAAGATGTCATTCAATTCTGGGCAGTGACTTGTGCTCTAGGCCTAAAAGGTGGCTCAAATCCTAGGATTTTGGCACGACACTATGTAAAATAGCCCCTGGAAATTGGCTTGAAGGCCTGTGAGAGAATCCAAAGGTCCCTCAATGTTGGAATAACCATAACATGAGATTTTCTAGAGGTCAAGTGGTTCAAAGTTTCAGTGGGACCTAGGAGTGGGTTGGCAGAAAGGTTAGATTGGTTCCTAAGGGTCCTAATTCTAACGTTGAATGTCTTTATGGTGTGTTTCTATCAGTTCCACTTCCTTAACATGACTTGGGAGGTCGAATCATATCATAGTGGCCTCTCTTCACATGTTTACCCCAGCTGGCTAGTAGCTTGGGTAGATGTGGGAGGAGGGTGTTATATTTAAACTCCAATACCATGTAGAAACTCCCTGTAGATTCAGATTGCATATGGTAATAAGTTAAAACAATTTACTTGAATCTACTCTACTCATCTAAGCAGAAACAATAAACGATTGATGAAATCATGAAGCATAAAATAGAAAGAATTCAATCACACATAATACAATAATTTTCTAGGGAAATTCACACCTATAAAACCTTGCTATTTGTGTATTACATTATGCAGAAAATATGAAAAAATTAAAATTCTTTTCTCAAGCCCAAGCAATATCTACACTATTGCAATTTGTCTCACTCCTTCGTAGAGAAGTTCATATTTCCTTATATAGTTTCATAGGAAATTAGCTTGTACTTAAATGAGAAATTCCTCATCCATAATTGCGTAATCCATCATAGGCCTTCATCTGATTGCATGCACCATCGATTTAATTTAGATGATTTTACAACTAATATTACACTATCTCTGAACTCATATCTCAATTGGGTGTTCCTTTGATCTGACATTCATGAATTAATTATGAGTGAATCTTTAGTTTACTGGTTGAGTAGTGCATGTTACACGCCATTGTTGGATCACCCACTAATTATCCCATCAGTTGGAACTAGTTTAACTGAATTTAACTTAGTTAAATTGAATTAATAATTACAAATCAAGAGAACTCAACCTGGGCCCCTAAAACTTAGGAACCACTCTACATGACTCTAAATAGGCTCCAAAAATGAATATACTAGTAAACTAAGCCAAATTAACTTAGTTAACAATTACAAGTTGCTATGAGAATTGGAATTGTAACTTAATTCCTAATTTAATTAAAGGACAAAACTAAATTAGGATTTTCTCGTAGTTTTACAATAGGATGACAAGGGATATTTGTCGAGAGAATTAAAGAAAGTCAAGCCACCTACATTTGATGGAGAGTTCAAGAAAGTTAAAGATGAAGAGGCATGGTTACTTGGGATGAAGAAGTTACTTGAGTTGCATTACTATACAGAGAACATGAAGACCATGATAGTTATTTCCAGTCTTGTTACAGATCCATTTGGGCACATCAACCCCAACTTATAGATTAGTACTATTAGGGCTCATCAACCCCTAATTCAGTTATTACATTCCCTAAAGAAGCCAACCATCTGAATGCCTAGCTTCCCAAGGAGTTTCACGACTAAAATCATAAAAAAACTACCTCTAAGAAGATCAGCACAGGTAGGCCTTCATTAGGGTGGGTTGCAATGCAAACCATACACTCATAGGGTGCTATGTAGCACACTTGGTCCCTCTTTGGCCTACGCTGGGTGAATTTGAGCAAATTTCCATGAGGGTTTGAAAGATTCCTTATCCATTGGATGCCTCTAGAAGTTTCTCAAACCTATCTACTCCTCTGAGCTCATATTTGGATGAGGAAGGGAGTTAAGGAACATCAATACCTTATCCCTTCCTCCATGGAACTAAATTCTATGTTGGGAGGGCATTAGTTGTCATCATTTATGGCGTAAATTCCTTCATTCAACTATAAAATGACCACTTATCTAAGTGATCAGGGGCTGGAAATTATTGAATTATAGGGAGATGTTGTTAGTATGAGACTTGAGTTGATTTCTAGTATTGTAATGATGTCAGAATGTCTTGCTTGTTATGGGGAGAGGTTGGGATTGAACTGGAGGAGTGATGTTGAATCGAGAAAATTGGGTTATAACTGTTATTTTTACTAATAAATCATTCAAATCTTTTTCCATATGCTAGTGTTATTCATTTATTCTTTCATATGTGTATCATGCACTTGACTCCATGCTAGGTTTAATCTATAGATCATTATCATATGCTTTGATCAATTTTTGTCTTATGTCTGTATACAGGTACTCTTCAAGTGGATTAAGTATGGAGAGGAGCGACAGAATTGATCAAGGGAGATAAGGAGTAAGCGAAATCTATAGGTAGGCTTCTTTACCTCTTATTTAATCTGTTGATCATAGGAAAAATAGAGAATACTTTGCACAGTTGTTCTAGACTGAGATACTAGTATAGGGGTTTAAGCGTTTATCCGTAGACACTAAAACTTCCCAAAACAAATTGCCAACTCCACTAGGGAGCGATCATCCATCTTAGTAGCTTATCAGCCCCTTTATGCAACTTGACATACTTTAATTGTTGTAATTCAACCTTTTGCGTTGAATTTTGGTCAAAATTTGAGGTTAAATGACTCTTGAGTGGCCTCACAGGAATCAATGCAGGCTATCCTTAGAGATAATGCTTTTCAGTGTAGTTAGGCCTTCTTTGACCTACGATGATTAACCTAAAAATATTTCAATTAGCACAGTTGGGCCCTCTTTGACCTGTGTTGATCAGTGCAGATAGGTCCTCTTTGACCTGCACTGATCAATCTTGAAATCATTGAAATTAGCATAGGCTTTAATGAGAGATAGTGCTTTGCAGCGCAGTTAGCCCCTCTTTGACCTGTGTTGATCAACCTTAGGTCAAATTCCCACCTTTGGATTGATTTTTTGCAAAAATTCTTCTAATTCCTTGCTTGCTGAATGTCAATGATGTCATGTATTAGAAAAAAGGTTTTGACCTCCTTAGCCAGCCATACTTTGATTGGATTGATTAATGTTTCTTTAATGTTTTCTTTGTCATTATCAGTTTATATTAAAAGTTATTTTTTGGTCGATTGATCTTTAGTGAAAGAAAGTGTCATAAAGTTTTATTTTCCTTAGGAAATTGAGTTGTCATAAATTCTTCATTCATAAAAGATTGATTGACAAATGTGTGCATGTGATTAATATTTGCTCGAAAGAAACTATCGTAAAATTGTCTTTTCCTTAGAAAAATGAATTATTGTAAAGTCTTCATTCATAAAAAATTAATTGATTTATATGTGCATATGGTTTGTCTTTTCATCGAAAGTGTCGTAATTTCTCATTTCTTTGAAATTGAAAGTGTCATAAATTCTTCCTTTCCTTGAAAAAGAATTGTCGCAAAATCGTATTTTTTATGAAAAGAGATTTTTTGATCGATTGTGCATATTTCCTTATTGTTCTTGATAACATTAAGGGATTTAGAAAGAAAAACTTGCATTGTTCATATTATAGTTTTTGAATGCTTGAAAGAAATAGCTAGGGAAATTGCATTAGTTGTGATATTTTCTCTTTGTTAAGGACCTGATTGCTCTATCACTACTAGCTAAGGATTTTCATTGTTAAATTGAATGGAAAGAATGCTTATCATATCAGTTGCATTTTATGAATTGCAAACATACATCACATGGTGAACCTTGAAAGGAAAATTCTAAAGAATATAAACTTAAAATTTATCTGAATTTACCTAATGGATCATTCTCATCTAACGAAAAACATTTAGAGGTCTAGGCTAGAGATGTGTTCCAGCATCATAAAGCAAAGCAACTGTCACTAAATTGTCTGCAATACATCCTGAGTGTGATACCTCATTCCACGTATGTGAGTATATCATAGCTTGTCCATGTACCTTTGCGTATATAAGGTAGTGTTACAGTACATTAAGTATATGGGAATGCTCTCACTGTGTCGTTTTGAATTAAACAATGCTTATATGTACTGGGCCTCCGCGTGCCTTCAGGTATTTATGGGAGGAAAAATCTAGTTTGCTATCCATCCTTAAGTAACTAAGTTGGCTGCCTTGTAAACTATAATACACCGAACACAAAATTCAAGGAGATTTTCCTGCTTGTACTTCTTGATTCGCCAAGAGGTATTTTTCAGTTCATAGTTACTTGGTAATCCTTTTGCCCAGAACATCCCTCTTTTGTTTTGTTTTGTTACTTTGATTAAAATAAATTTAATTGACTGTGGATAACATCCTCCATGCTTACTCCTTAGTTGAACTTAGTTTGAAACATATGTTGACAAATTTAGAGTCCATTGATTAAGGAATTCCTTTTGATGGGAATCCTAGTCCTTTTCCTCCTTTTGGAAATATTGGTGCTCCATATATGGCTACATTGTCCCTTCCACGATTTACCATTGTCTTTCTAGTATGGTTGTTTTCAACCTCCTTGGTTTAAAATGTCGTGATTTATCTAAAATCGATTACACCTTCGATTGGACAAAATCAACGTCCATTTGATCCTAAAGTTGACCCTTTGCGTTCTTCCTCAGTTGTTTATTCTTCCCCTTCTTCCTCTTCACCTGATGAAACTATTTGGTACTAGTAACCAGGTGGCTAAGAACAAGAAGAAAGGGAAGAAGAAGAAGAAGGAGAAAATTTTGCAGAGGGGCAACCAAGCAACCATTACTTTGAATGCAACATGTAATGAGAAACCATCCATCAAGCGTCACAAAGTTCGATATCCATACAAAATTGGTGTGGGGGACCATCTTCTTCGAACTTATTCAGCAGAGGGGCAACCAAGCAACCATTACATTAAATGCAACATCTAATGAGAAACCATCCATCAAGCATCACAAAGTTTGATATCCATGAAAACTTTGTGCGGGAGACCATCTTCTTCAAGCTTGTCCTAATATTACTTGGATCTTAGAAGAATGGTCTTCTCGTTCACATCATCCTATGTCATCAACTTCTAGAGATCATGTTGGTGACACACCATTAACTAGTGGTAGTAAAGTTCATGGAAGGAAGGGCAAAGTTAAGTTTTCCTGTAGGTTATGTGAAGGGAATCACGCCATTCACCTTTTTCCTTATCTAGATGAAGCCAAAAAGGTGTTTGATAATTGTCCTGCTTCACTGCAGTTACTTCCATATGGTTACAGGAAACTATCCCTAAAACCTTCTCTAGTTGATGAATTGATTGACCAAAATCAATTGTCGATTGAAACCACTCTTTCTAAAAGTGAATCCTATGAGTCTATACCTGACCAAGTCAATTGGTCAAGGTGACAGTTGACTCGATTTCACCTTCAGCTAATCTTACCTTTCCCAAAGAGAGTGAATATGATACCACTCAAGTTCTTTTTGTTTCTTCAGATTCTAATGAGCTTGGGAGCAATCCTCCTGTTCCATCAAGACATGACAAAAATCCTCCCACTCTCTTAATTCAAGGGGTTTATCCTCCCATTTCTATGGTACCCCCTCCAAGTAGTCTAGTCACTTCCTTTGATTGGAATCGACTAGCAAGATTTTGTCTTCCTTCTCATGTGCCCTTCCAGATCATAATACAAGTTTGTATTATGATTGTACTCGAAACTCTTATAGATGAAGGTGCATAAATGAATATCCTTTCCTCAACTACTTGGCAAGCACTCGGTTCACTACCGCTTATGCCAGTTACTCTGAATTTGTTGGCTTTTAACAGAGGAACCAATAAACCATTAGGGATCCTTCCATAGTTACCTATTACTTTGGGAGGAAAAATCATTTATCTGAACATGATGCTAGTCTTAGGCCCTTTAGATTACAATTTACTTCTAGGGCGTGATTATGTTTATGACTTGGGAGCTATTGTTTCAACACTCTTTCGAGTGATTTGTTTCCCACATGAAGGAAAAATTGTCACCGTTAACCATCTTTCATTTCCCAGTCCAAATATGGCTTCCAGTCAACCATCTTCCCTACATGGTCCATTTATATCAATGGTATCATCCACGTCATGGGTTAATTATGTGGAAACCCATTCCATACCTACATCAACTGACAATCAATTCAGTGATGTTGTACATTATGTACTGGGGGCATTGGAACCAGATCTCTCCTTCATGACTTCTTATGAGTTGTGATCAAAGGAGTACGAGTATAGTTCTTTGTCTTATTTCAACCTCATTAAAAAATGAAACCAAGGAATATGAGGATAGCTTGTGGTCTTGTGTCAACCTCATTAAAAAATGAAACAAGGAACATGAGGATGTTCTTTTATTGTGTCAGCCTCACTAAAAATGAAACAACCCCTATGAGCAGAGTTCCTTGTCTTGTGTCATGCTCGTTAAAAAAATGAAACAAAGGTCTCGAGTTCGAAGTTGATTCTATCACTTGATCTCGTATATGAACCTTCATTCCATCCACCTGATAGCCGCGAGTAGTATACTTAGCGGGTATGCACCTAGTCGTAAAGTTAAGTTTCCTTGTAGGTTATGTGAAGGGAATCATCCCATTCACCTTTGTCACTATCTGGACAAAGCCAAAAAGTTTTTTGATAGCCGTCTTGCTTCACTGCAACGAATTCCATCTAGTTACAGGAGACTCTCCCTTTCATCATGCTGGGGGTATGTAAACCAATCTCAAGCATAGTTTTTTCATTTCGAGCTTCTATAAAAATGAAACTCAATCCAAGCATAGTTTTTCATTTTAAGCTTCTGTAAAATGAAACTAAATCCAAGCATAGTCTTTTCATTTCAAGCTTGTGTAAACATGAAATTGAACCCAAGCATAGTTCCATATGGTTCAAGCTTATTTAAAAATGAACCCATTTCTAGTTTAACCCTTGTGATTGCCATTCTATCAGCCTCTTTCTTCATATGAGCCTTGGATTTTTTCATCCCATCGCCACCATCCATTTGGCTAGTCATATGCTTTCACTTGGTTATTTTACCCTTTTTGAGGAATAGTTGCAATGAGTGCTCTTATTAGCCAACCTCTTCACATCAATAAACATGTTTTGGGAAGCTCCCACTTCACTAGAACTAGTTACTACCCTAGACACCACTTATTCCTCAAAATGGAGTAACCTTTTAGCTCTTTTTAGACTCTATAAACATGAAAAGATTGTTTAGCAGTTGTCCTTTACATCTCGTTAACAGATTGGAAATGATATATCTCTTGTATTACTTTATGCTTTTTCAGACTTGAGAGGTTAATCTACGAAAAATAATTTTTGGAGTTTCCTTTTTGTCCCTTTTCAAACACTCCAAATATGAAAAGCGCTGAGTTATCTTTGACACTAAACTCGTTAAAAACGTCAAATAGCAACAAACTTGTCCATCTAGACAAGACCAAGTTCCACCTTCGCTAGACTCGTTAAAACATCAAATAATGATGGATTCACCAAAAGGGTGAAATTATACAACAAGCATATGTTATCCTCCTCAAGCTTGATTAAAAATAAATAGGTACTCATAAGCAATTATTGGGGAAAAATAGAGAAAGGGGAAAAAACTTTATGGTAGCAAGTTACTCCTGAACATGACACTTTTATCTCATCACCATGACTATGTGGGTTGGGTCATTCAACTTGATGGTTACCACACCGTTGGTATATCATACCATCCATTACTTTGTTTTGTGTCAATGCTACCAATTCATCTTAGTGTTGCCGAAAATTTCAAGAGAATTCATTCAGTTCAAACTTCATCCTTTACAATATCGTAAACCTTGATTTTCATGACTACCATTCTTGAACCTTGGGTCGTCAATTGATTTTTCATCTCCAAAATCATATACCTCGTTTCATGTTGTTTATGTGGGATACGTCAATGCTCTCTTATGATGAGTCGCTTCTTGTCGACTTTAGCACATCATCCAAGAAGTTGACTTAGAAACACCTCTTCAGTACCTTGAGGTCTACATACTTCAATGACAGGTTTCTTGCTTCCAGTGATAGGTTGACATCACTGGTCTTCGACCAAAAGACTTTGTATGGTGTTTGAAATCAAATCATTTATTGACACCATGTGAAATGTGCTGAAGTACCTTCAGGGTCATTATCGTTATCGGTGATTCCTCTCGCGTCTCTTAACAGCTTATATCATTGGCCGATAACTAGATAATGTCTTTCCATGTTTGACTTTAGAACATCTATTCACAGGGTTAGACTTGTACTTGAGTGAAAGATTGAATGATATTGAAGACTTCTGATCTAGTTTCATCCATCTGGGCTACGAAGCTTTCAATAGTACTAAATCAAATTTACAATGGCCTTGCATTCATGGTCATCCATTCACGGGTCTATATCTATAGACAACTATATTTGTACATGTAATGAAGGTTTATAAGTTGAGCATGGGTATTCATTCCCTCAATAAGTTAATCAGAAAAATAAAATTATCATGATATATGTATTGTAATTGATGCAGGTCACCTTCCGCTTCAGAACCTCCTCTCCACATGATAAAGCATTTCACTCGACATACATATTTACGACTTCATGCTTTAGGGGGAAACTGTTACAAATCCATTTGGGCACATCAACCCCAACTTAAAAATAAGTACTATTAGGGCTCATCAACCTCTAATTCAATTGTCACATGCCCTAGAGAAGTGAAGCATCAGCATGCCTAGCTTCCTAAGGAGAGTAGAAGAATAGAGGTGATTGTAGAAGATAGTTGTAGTGTTGGATATGTGCCAAGGATCGTCTTAGGAAGGATTTTCCATCGTTTAAGGGTAGTAGGCCTTAGATCTACATAGCATAGGAGGCGTAGGTAGTTGGGGATGTTGGAAAGATAATTCCTCGAATATATGTACCATTTGATAACAAAAAGGTGGATCACTAGGAATTTATTATTGAGATGGAAGGTAAGCTCTCTAAATGAATTGTTTCTATTCTGATTGACCCTAGATCTAATTATAGTTATGTTAATCCTAATCGAGTGGATAAGTGTGGGTTGAGAAAATAAGTGCATGCAAACTATTGGTTAGTGCAATTGGATATAGGTATTAAGAAATGAGTTCATCATTTGGTAAGAGCTTGTGCATTTGAGTTAAACAGTATGCCTACATCAGCACATCTAAATGTGGTTCCATTGGGTTCGTACAATATGCTTTTGGATATGGATTGGTTGTATCATCACAAGCCCAAGGTGGATTTTTATGAGAATGATATAGACTGTTTAGATGATGATGGAGAGAAGAAAATATTGCATGGTAAGAATAATCCTACATCACTGAGAATGGTTACAACTATGTAGAAAAATCATAGTCACAGGAAAGAGTGCATACTATTTGCAATTCATGTCTCCAATGATAAAGGTAATTATTTTTAGGATGCGTAAGTATTGAAGAGGTATCATGTTTTACAGTAGTGTTAGGATGTATTGCTAATAGAGGTTTCAGAGTTTCTGCCTCTCAGGAAAGTGGAATTTTCTATTGAGTTGGTATCAAGAGCAACACCAGCATTAGAGGCACCTTACAAGATGAGCACTCTAGAGTTAGTTGAATTGAATTTGTAGTTGAAGGAAATTCTTGACAAGGGATACATTAGGCCAAGTGTGTTTCCTTGGGGTGCACTAGTATAGTTTGTGAAGAAGAAGGATGGTACTTGTAGGTTATGCATTGATTATAGGAAACTGAACAAGGTGATGATCAAGAAGAGGTATCCATTGTTGAGGATTAATGAATTCTTTGATCAGTTGAAGGGAGAAGTAGTGTTATTGAATATTAATCTAAGATCAAGATATCATCAAGTACGCATCAAAGAAGAGGACATCTATAAGACTGCTTTTTGGACCAAGTATGGGAAATATGAGGTTTTTGTAGTTCCTTTTGTTTTGACTAATACTCCAACTACTTTCATTCATTTGATGAATAGTGTGTTGCATCCTTATCTAGACAAGTTTGTGATTGTATTCATTGATAATATATTGATATATTCTAAGAATAAGGAAGAACATTCCGAATGCTTAACAACAGTATTGAGATTTCTAAGAAAGCATCAATTGTATGCCAATATTAGTAAGTGCAACTTCTTTCAGGCAAAGGTACATTACTTGGGACATGTTGTTTCCAAGAAAGGCATAAATTTAGACCTGAAAAACATCAAAACTATCATGGAATGGGAAAATTATAGGAATATGGACGAGGTTAGATCATTCAAGGGATTAATAGTTTGCTATGGGAGGTTCATTAGGAACTTCTCAAATATTTCCTATCCTATTACATCCTTCAAGTGAAAAGGGAAGAAATTTGAATGAACAGAAGAATGTGCAACTTGTTTTGAGTACTTGAAGCAGTTTCTTTCAGATGCTCGAGTTCTAATAATTGCAGATCTAGAGAAAGGGTTCATGGTGTGTACATATGATTGTGAGAGAGGATTTCATAGAGTCCTAATGCAAGAGGAATAGGTGTTATGTTATGAGTCAAGAAAATTGAATGAGCGCAAGAATAATTATGTGAAACATGATCTTCAATTGGCAATGATCATTCATGCATTAGATATGTGGAGGAACTATCTTCTTGGAAGGAAGTTTCTATTGATGAGTGATCCTAGTGGGATGATATACTTATTTGACCAACCTAATTTTAATTCTAGGTAAGCTAGTTGGTTGGTCACACTCAGTGAGTTTGACTTCGAGATAAGGCACATTAAGGAAAAGGGGAACAAGGTTGCAGATGCTCTTAGAAAAAAGAGTGCATGTGAGTGACATAGTAGCTATGAATTGATGTGAGATAGATTTATAGGATATGATCTTACAGGCATGAAAACATGATGGAAGGTATAGGGAGCTTAAGCACATGTTATAGTAGTAGGGTAGAGGTTATCAAGATGTGGATTATCATCTCACAACATATTGTTTGGTGAGGTTTAGGAATAGGATCTATGTGTCCAACAATAGTGAGCTCAAGAAGCTTATCTTGAGGTAATTTCATATTAATCCATATTCAGGTCCTTCATGATACTAGAAGACTCTAATACTTAGGAATAAGTTCTACTATTAACCAAATTTGAAGAAAGAGGTAGTGGAGTTCATTGCAAGGTGTTTGGATTGTCATTAGGTAAAAGACGAGTGTAAGCATCCAGGTGGTCTATTACAACAGATTTTGATTCCAGAGTGGAAATGTGAAGTCATTTCTATGGATTTCATCACAGTTTTGCTGAGAACATCTAGACGACATGATTCCATCATGGTTGTGGTTGATAGGTTAACTAAGGTAGCTCACTTCATAAAGGTTAAGTATACTTATTTAGCTAGTGAGGTAGCAAAAGTATTCATCAGAGAAAGTGAGATTGCATGGTATTCCTAAGAATATTGTGTTAGAAAAAGATTCCAAGTTCACTTCCAGGTTTTGTAAGGACTTGTTTGTAAGTTTGGGTAGAAATTTGGCCTTCAATACAATTTATAATATGAAAACAGATGGACAAATAGAGAGGGTCAAAAACATTTCTGAGGACATGTTGATAATGTATGTTATGCACCAATAGAGGAGATGGGGCGAGTATCTTCCATTGGTTGAGTTTGCTTATAAGAATGGGTATCAGGAATCACTGAGGATGAGTCTATTTGAAGTAATTTAAGGCAAGAGTTGTAATACTCCTATCAGTTGGAGTGGTTGAGTGAATAGGGCTCTCATATGACTAGATATGTTGGCAAAGATGCAACAAGAAATGTTGGTTATCAAGAAGAATCTAAATCAACACAGGATGGAAAAAAGAGTTATGCATATCAGAACATGGTGTTTAAGGAGTTTCATATTAGGGATCATGTGTACTTGCGCATCAATCCCAAGAAGAGATCCTTAAGGATTGGGTCATGTGCTCAATTGGCATATCAGTATTGCAGGCCTTTTGAGATTGATGAGAAGATTAGACTAGTGGCCTACAAACTTGCACTACCTCTCACAGTGAAATTCCATTATGTTTTCCATGTTTCATTGCTTAAAATATATGTAAAAAATGTTGATCATGTGATTGATTGGTCTATATTGTATGTGGAGCCAAAAGGAGAATTCCAACTGGAACCTCAGTGCATTTTGTAGTGAAAGATGCTCATGCTCCATAATTGAGAAATCGAGCAAGTTAAACTGCAGTGGAAAAATTTTGGTCCCAAAGAAGCTACATGGTAGATAGATGATCAGATACGGGCTATGTATCCTTCATTATTTTCTAGTTGAGGGAAAGGAGTTTTCGTATATTTACATATTTATGTATATTTGTTATTGTAAATAATACAACAAGATGTGTTATAAAAATCCAATAATCGGGTGTTTTTTTTTTTTTTTCTCAGTAGATGGTTCATTGTAAATGAGCTAAGTTATAAATCTCCATGGGTAGTACGTTTTTATTTTTAGTGGCTTTCTAGTCATAGGTGTCATAGAATGCAGGGGATGGTGTTCCCCTGGGGGGTTTCTAGTAACCCCTAGTTAAAAGTTCATGTAATAAAGTTAATAAAGGAAAAATAAGACCAAGGTCATGGGAGATGTATTCCAAGCTAAATATTTGGCAAAACATCTGAGTGGGTGTTAATTTAGTTTATTATGCCTAAGGGGAAATTGGAAAAGGAAAAGAGGTATTAATTGGCATTTACTCATGAAAATAAAGAAAAAAAGGGGAAAAGGGAGATGAAAGGTCATAGATTTGGATGTAAGGAAAATTGAAAGGAAAATAGAGGAAATCAAAGAAAATAGAAGCCTTAATGATAAAAAGGCTTATTAGGATAAATTCACAAATTTTTGTGAGTTTGTCTTTGGAATTGGTTTCAGAGAGAGAAGAGCACCATGTAGAGAAAACAAGCAAGGAAAGAAAAACATGGAAAAGAAGGCAAGGGAAAGTAAGGGTCAAGCAAGAAGAAGTTGGACCAAGAAACTTTAATAGGAAGTCTTTCATGTAATGAGTTACATGTGTGATTTCCTGTCTAGTTTGTGAATGCATCATACATGTATATCTGTAATTGGTTCCCTTTTTGTCATTAGCATGTAATTTTCTAGGCGTGACAATGGTTTTATCCTTACCTTACCATATTCGAATAGTCATTGTGTGATGGGGTTCTTTTATTTGATTGAGATTTGGATTTCTAGATGGTTTTGAACTTGAGTGAGGTGGTCTCATGAAAATTCTCATAGGGCCTAGGAATCCCTTAACTAGTTTTGGTGGGATTGTGGCAAAACCTGAGGGTGGAGATAAGAAAATTTCTCAAGGTATTGGTGAAGAATTTTTTATGCATCCAAGCTTGTTTTGGGCCTATTAATCCATTTACTCATTTTTTCAAGAATTTGGGAAACCCTGACTGTGGAGGCGGATTAATATCCAGGAAGCCCTAGTTTTTTATGTACTGGTTTTGGTCCTAGTAATCCCTTAACCAGGTTTGATGGTATTGTAGTAGAGTTATAGGTTGGAGGTGGTTTAATCTCCAGGAAGCCCTAGTTTTTTTATCTTAAAACCCACATTCATGCTTGGAATATTCCATAGGGGTGATTGGTTGAAAAAAATATTTGAATCAACTCAATCTATGGTTGGGTGGTATGTGGAAGTCCCTAACTTGGTTGGCTTTTCCATATGCTAATAAGAGCTCTTTGCCTCTTATATTTCATGCATACATGTACTTGTTATTATGTCGATTTGATGGTTGTTCTATCATGGTTATTATTCTCGTTATATGTTGGTTATAAGCATGGTTTCCTAATATGTTCTAATTATGGCTCTTGACACATTTTCATTAGTTGATGAATGGTTAATGAATGCATGAGATAATAAATGTTATTATATCTATTTTGAGAGGTCATTAGACCTTCTTGTTGATTCTTAGATAAGTATCGACCCCTATATTCAGATATGCATTCATGGCCTGTAGACTACATGATCTAAATATGTTTGACGAAATACCTATCATGTTCAAGGAAGTCTAGGTCAAGTTATACCTTCAAATTTATATGTCTATAATTTTTTTCATATCATCGTTGATTCTGAGAAGTTACAGGAAGTTTTGGGGAGTGGTCTGGAGGTTGACCTAGAATCTAGGCTCTGATCTCAGGATTGCATGATCCTAACTAGAAAACTTGGGTTTCAACTACATGGATGTAAGTGTGTGCATGCAGTTGGAGGTTACCAACCACATGGAGGCCTTTCCGTGGGTGTAGTTGAGGGACCACCGAAGAGAAGGAGGGGTGAAGCTCAAAGTTTTACCACCTGGGATAGTTTCTCAACCTCTAAGTGTCTTGTAGTCCCTGTAGGATGTTGTAAAATGTCATATTGTCATCAGTAGTCAATCCCACTTCTTTAATTGGAGATAGGAGGTTGGGTCATTTCATAACCTCCCTCAACTCATGTTTACCCTAATAGCTAGGTGAAAGTGGGTAAATATGGTAGGGGTAGTTACACTCCCTCTTAGCCCTTGCAAAGACCCATCATAGTCAACACTTTCTGTGAGGAAGAAAAGGTAGAATAGGTGGTTTTCGAGCTAATGTTGGCTTGTGATGAGTGGACATCATTTTCAATTATTATCATATAAACATGGCAGGGTGATTCTGAAAGGAGGTTATCAAGGATAGGTTACAACAAGGCACTTGTGAAGAAGAAGAAAAAGGAGGAACCAACATGAAGGACATGAAGGAATCTTGGACCAGGACAAAGAGATGACAACTCATGTTGACTTGGGAGGTTCCAAGGCTAACTCAAACCCTTTTGAGGGTGAAGATGGAGTACAAGAAAATATTTGTCATGAAGATGTCAAAGTCATAGTAGCAAAGAGTTGAGATTAGCATTGATGAAATGAAGACTCCTATCATCATTGCCAAGCTATGTACTCTCAAAGTGTCACCACAAAAGTCATATATATCAATGTAGTTTTCCACATCACTTGTGGAATGTAATTATATAATTTCCAAAAAATGAGAAAATTTAAAATGTGTTGAACCCCAAGTGTCCCACATGGAATGTGAAAAGTCACTAGAAATTTCTAAAGTCATGTAGCAGCTCAAAGGTCACATACGAATTCGAGAATTCATGGTAGGATCTCAAGAGCCTTGAGGTAGGTCAAGAGTCACATGGGAGGTGGACAGACACCTCATTTGTTCTAAATACACCCCCGTAGCTCAAGAGAATGGGAATTTTTATTTTTCACCTTGGTTTCTCTAGCTTGACATAGGATAGAATATGTTTCTTTGGAGGAGAAATTAATGTCTTAATGCTCCACTATTGGGGCTATTATGGCAGCATTCTACTTGTGTATCCTGTGACTCTCGCTTAATATATGAAGTTCTTTGACCTACTGCACTTTCACACACATGACATGACTAATTGTAAGACTATTTTTCATTATTTTCAATGAATGTTTATGTTAGCACATACTAATGAAACAAAAATATTACTTTTTGTTTGGTATAAATGTTGTTGAATGTGCATTTTTATTTTCTTTTATCGTTGTTTTTATCTCATGAAATAATTTGCAAGTTAATTAATGATCCTTTCCATTCCCTTCTCTCGTTTTTTTAGGATAGTAATATTAATTTTCTTTTAGAGACTCACTCTCTCTTTCCTTTTCATGAAAGTACGTTATATAAATTGTAGTGTATGCTAAGCAGTGTCAATTTACTTTCTTATCTCAAATATTCTATAACATACCCAGTAAAAATTCCATGTAATAAAGGTTAATAAAGGAAAAATAATAACCACGGTTATGGGACACTTATTCAATGATTAATTTTGGGGAGAAACATCCTAGTGTGGGTGTTCACTTGGTTTATTAATGGCTAAATAAATTGGAAAATCCAATGGAAAAGGATTTGGAAAGGCATGAGGCATAAATTGTCATTTTAATTATGAAAAAAATGGAAATTAGGAGAAAAGGAAGGTGACGGGTCACAGGTTGCATGTGATGAGGAAAATGAAGAAAATAGAGGCCACAATAACAAAAAGGCTTATGATGACTAGTTCATGGCTTTGGTTAATTCATTCTTCGAGTTCTCTCTCTATTCTCTCTCACTCTCACTCTTGGAAACTTATATTTTTTCTGGAGCACTTCAGAATTGGATAAAGAAAGGAAAATAAGGAAAAGAGGAAGAAAATATCAAGAAAGGAAGAGCGAGATCAAGTAGATACATTAGGTTGACTTGTAGGTATTGATTTTCATGTGTGATTTCCTTGCTAGATTTGGCATGCATGTTTATGCATGTGTGTTTTTGGTTCTGTTAGGCCCCTATACTACTAGTGTCACCCCTTATTGTTATTAGTGCAAACCACTTATTATATTGATGTACCCATGTAGTGCCCATATTGTTACTATTGTGCCCCATAGAAGCCCACTATTATTATTATTGTGCCCTTCATTATTATTGTTATGTCGGCTCTGGTTATGTTATGACCCTTGACTCCTATATATAGAAAGAGTTTTTATTTGTATCATCAAGATTGTTTATTTGTAATGTAAGGAGTTTTCCCCTCGAATAGGCGATTTTAAGTCTTGATCTATCTTTTCTATTCTTTTCTTGAGCTGGTTTCATAACATTTGTATCAGATGCTTTGGATTCTAGGTTTTCGCTGCTCCAAACAGGTCATCTTGGCTTTCACTATAATTTTTTTCTGTGAGTGTCAGAGTCGAAAAAAACCCATTTGAGAAGCTTGGCGCTGAACTTTGGGGTCCGATTTCAGAGCGTTTTGGGGGATATTTTCGGAGATATGATTGAGGAGTTCGGCTTTTTGCGACTCTGAAGTACATTCAAACCAGGTGACTGGGGAAAATCGTCATAACTTTCTTTCTAAGCATCGGATTGAAATTTCGTAAGAAGGTACAGAAAGAGGACGGACTGCAGTTTTCATTTATATATTTTTCAGAGTCAAAGGTAACATTTGGTCTTGTTGTCCTAGGCATGGATTTTGCGAGGTGTGATAGTGTTCTTAATCCTTGACTTGCCATTTACAAATAGCCATCATGTGATGGGGTTTTGGTTGCGTTAGATTTCCAGATGGATTCAAAGTTGAATGAGTTGGATCTCTAAATGAAAGAACACATGGCGTAGTGATCCCTGAACCAGACTCTAGATTGCAGTAAAGCCATTGGCCTAGTGACCGTTGAGCTAGACTATGGGTTGTGGTAAAGCCAAGTATTGTGTGCCTTGGTTGGCCTAAGAATCCTTGACCTTTGAATGGTGATATATATGGTAAACCCTAGAGGTAGTTTCCCTTTATCAGTCCTAGTAATCATTGTCTATGAATGGAGGGATATATAGTAAATCCTGGAGGGTGGTCTCTCTATTATGGGTTGATGATCCTTGTATCAAACTATGGATTATGGTAAAGCCTAGAGACTAGGAGACAAGAAAATTCCTCAATGGGTAGGTCGAGAAATCCAGTTGCATCTGTACTTATTTATGGCTTAGTGATTTGGTGAGGATTGTGGTAAAGCCTGACTCTATTGATGAGGGTGATAGTTTAGCCTCAGCGATCCCTGGTTGCTCCTTTTGGTTTGAAACCCACATTGATGCTTGTAATATGGCATGGGGGTGATTGGCTAAAGAGATATTTGGCTTAACCAATATATGGTCGGGTGGAATATAGTAGTCACATACTATATTGGTTTTTTCATTCATTAATAAGAGCTCCTTTAATTGGTGTTTTATGTGTAAAAGTATTGAATTATATGTGGAATTTATGGTTGTTGTATCCTCATTATTTTTGTTGTTTATATGTTGGTTATGAATATGTTCTATGAAATTGAAAATCTATAGTTCTCATCATGTTTTGATTTGTAAATTATTGAGCCATGAATCTATGACCCAATAAATGATAATGCAGCTAATGTGATAAGGCGTCAATGCTTCTTAACAATTCCAAAATAAGTATAAGACACCTATGCAGAGATATATTATTATGACCTGTAGAATGCATATTTGTGACATGTTTGAAGAATTTTTTGGCATGGCTAGTAGGGGTCCAATCAATTATTTGTTCAAGAATTTCCATTTGTATCACTATCTTTATGTTTCTTTTCAATTTCATATATTCCATGAATTTCTGCGTAGTGACTATGTCCTAGCCCTTGAATTTAGTCTTAAATCTCATAGTTGTTGGCATAGTACTAGTAGAAAAAGGCTAAATTCACACTCGAGCAGGCTCATGGGAGTGACTGGGACCCTCAGTCACTTGGAGGGCTTGGCAAGGGAGCAACTTGGGCTCTAGGTCCTTGAAATGTTGAGTTTCCACAAGGGTGGGTCACCTGGAAAGGTGGGGTAGATCCTAGAGGTTATGCAGGTTATGTGGATGGTTAGTTTGTTTGTGTTTTGTTGGTTCCACTTCCTTAAGGTGAACTAGGAGGTTGAATCATATTATAGTAGCCTCTCTTCACATGTTTACCCTGGTTAGATGGTTACCTAGGTAGATGTGGGATGAGGGTATTACAGAGTGGTATCGGAGCACAATTCACCCCTTGTACTAGATGGGAGGTGTGTTTTTCATGCATTCATGTCAATTTCATATATTTGTTCCTTATTATTATCATCTATGTTCTTGTTGCATATGCATGGTGTTGGTTAAGGTTGCAGTGGTGTTGCCGTGTGAAAATTTAATGACATTGTTGTTGGATGTATTTATCAAGAGTTTATGTTGGTTATATAATGGATATGCATGTCAATGTTTGTATGTAATGTGTATGTGTGTGTGTCATACATATGTTGTTATGCATATAGTGATATGGTTATAGTTTCCATGCATGAGGTCATGTTGCGTGGTGGGCATGTTCATGTATTAATGACTAGATAATTGTTGAGATGGTGATTAAATGCTTATATGATTATGTTTATATATGTAATGTGATAATCTAGGACATTTTCAACACTCGTCAAGTTATACTAAGGTATATTGGTTTGTTTATGATTTAGTTTAGCTAACATAGTGTGCCTTGCAGGAAGAGATCAAGATGACTAGCAAGATGGTATAGTACAAAGATTCTCCCCATGAATTAGATAAGAAATGTGGTGTTAAGCATTCTCTTGACTTAGCAGACACATTGAGGATTTTTAAGGAAGAAATAAGTAGTTTTAAAGAAGATAATGATAGATTCATGTAGGCATAGGAGAAACAAGAAGAATTCGATGCAGTAATTCTTCATCATTTGTCAAAATTGTAGATACAGGGACTACTCTAATTCAACTATGGCCAATAAGATGAGACTAATGTGCCATATGTAAGTATGTGTCATGGTTTTCAAAGGTCAGATAGAGCTGACATGATCAGAGGAGGTATATTCTTGGATACTCTGGGTAAGAGAGGTGATGGACATAGGTACTATTCTAGTTATGGTCCTGACAGGCACTATGATCGTCATCATTATCACCCTTATAGGAGGGGTGGTCAGCAATACTTGCTCGATGAGTTCAAGAAATCAAATCTACATACTTTTGATGGGGAGTTGAAGAGCCTAAGGATGCATATGCTTGGTTTCCTGACATGAATAAGTTCTTTGAACTACATGAGTATACAGAGAATATGAAGGCCATACTAGCTATCTTTAGCCTCAAAGGTAAATTGGATATTTGGTGGGAAGATGTAAAATATGTCAGAGACATTAGGATAGAGGAGTTGACTTGGCATGAATTCAAGAGACTCTTCAAAAAGAAGTACTTGTCGGAAAGGTACTACAACACCAAATCCAAGGAATTCTATGAGCTAAAAATGGGATTGATGATAGATGAGGAGTATATGAAAAAGTTCATGGAGCTATTGAGGTAAGTACCATATCTTAAAGATGAAAATGCTAAAGTTCAAATATTTTTCAGTGGATTTCCTTGGTCACTTGAGGAAGTTATCGAGAAACCAAAGCATTGCTATGAATAGTTAAAGCGTAAGACAACATATCAACAAGGATCGTTCATAGGAAAAGATAATATTAAAGGTAAATGGAAAAGGAAAAGAACAATGCCTCAAAATATAGAAGGGAAAGAGAATGTTGCACTGCATAAGAAGTTCAATGCAGCTAAATAGGGACATGAGACACAAGAGCATAATAGAGGTGATGGTACAGGATGGTGTGAGTGTTGGACATGTGGTAAGGAGTAACTTAAGAGGGATTGTCCACAAAATCAGGGTGGTAGGTGTCAAATCTATAATGCACAAGAGGTGCATGTTGTTGGGGATGTTGGGCAGAGCATTCCACATATCTATGTAGTGATGGATAATAAGTAGGCAGATTCATGGGCATCTATCATTGAGATAGATGGTAAGCTTTGTGATAATCTTGTTTCTATTTTGATTGATCTTAGATCTAATTATACTTATATTAGTTGTGACTTGGTGGATAAGTGTGGTTTGAATAAATAATTGCATCCATAATATTGGTTATTGCAGTTGGCTACAAGTATCAAGGAGAGAGTTCATCATTGGGTAAGAGCTTGTGCATTTTATTTGAATGGTATGCCTACTTTAGCACATGTGAATATATCACTGTTGGGGTCATATAATATTCTTTTGGGTATGGAATGGCTCTATCTTCATAGAACCAAAGTGGACTGTTATGAAAAAGCCATTGAGTGCTTGGATGACAATGGGGACAAGAGAATATTGCAAGGGAAGAAGAAAGAAACATTAATTAGGATGGTAAAAACTATCCAGGAAAAATGTAGTCAAGGAAAAGGGTGTGCGTTATTTGCAGTACACATTTCTAGTGATAAAAGTAAGGAGAATGAGGATACAGAGATATCAAGCAAGTACCTAATATTACAATAGTTTCAAGATGTGTTTCCAGTAGAGATATGAGAGTTTTTGCCTCACAAAGAAGTGGAATTTTCCATTGATTTTCTACTAGGGACATCACCAACATCAAAGGCACCATACAGTATGAGCACTCTATATTTAGTAGATTTGAAGTTGTATTTGAAGGAAACACTTGACAAGGGATACATTAGGCCAAGTGTATCACTATGGGGTGCATTGGTCTGGTTTGTCCAAAAGAAACATGGTACTCTCAGGTTATGCGTTGATTACAATAAGTTGAGAAAGGTGACAATCAAGAGCAAGTACCCATTATTTAATATTGATGACTTATTTGATCAGTGAAAGGGATAAGTAGTGTTCTAAAAGATTAATTTGATATATAGATATCATCGAGTATGCATCAAGGAAGAGGAAATTTATGAGACAAATTTACAGACCAAGTATGGGAATTATGAGTTTGTTGTAGTTCCATTTAGTTTAACTAATGCTCCAGCTACCTTTATGTGCTTAATTAATAGTGTGTTGTGTTCTTATATGGACAAGTTCATTATCATAACCATTGATGACATTTTGATATATTCTAAGAATGAGGAAGAGAATGTCGAGCATTTAGCATTAGTGTTGAGACTATTGAGAGAGCATTAGTTGTATGATAAGCTCAGTAAATGCAGTTTCTTTTAGACAAAGGTACTTTACTTGGGGCATGTGGTCTGTAAGGAAGGCATAACAGTAGATCCAAAGATGGTAAGAGCTATTATGGAGTGGGAAGCTCCTAGAAATGTAGATGAGATGAGATCATTCATGGGGCTAGCAAGATATTATAGGAGGTTCATTAGGAACTTCTCTCGGATTGCATATCCTATTACGTCATTATAGAGGAAAGGTAAGAAATTTGAATGGATAGAGGAATGTGCAACGAGTTCTGAGCAGTTAAAGAAGTTGTTGAGAAATGCTCCAGTGTTAAATATTATAGACCTATACAAAGAGTTTGTAGTGTGTATAAATTCTTGTAAGAGAGGAATTGGTGGAGTCCTTATGCAATAGGGACAAGTAGTATGTTACAAGTCACGTAAACTAAATGAGCATGAGCAAAACTATCTAACACATGAGCTTGAGTTGGCAACAATCGTTCATGCATTAAAAATTTGGAGGCACTATCTTCTTGGCAAGAGGTTTGTTTTGATGATTGATCATAGTGGGTTGAGACACTTGTTTAACCAACTGAATCTGAATTCCAGGCAAGCTATATGGTTGGCCATGCTTAGTGAATTTGACTTTGAGATCAAGTACATCAAGGGTAAAGAGGACATGGTTGCATATGATCTTAGTAGGTAGATATAGGTAAATCAAATTACAACTATGAGTTCTTATGGAACAAACTTACAGAATCAGATTCTATGGGCAGGTTAGCAGGATGATAGGTATAGAGAGCTTATGCAGAGGTTACAATGGAGTACAAGTACAAGTATAGGTGTATGGGATGCAGACTATCATCTATCGGTAGATGGCTTGATCAAGTCTAGAGATAGGACTTTTCTTAACTCTATAATTAATAAAAGAATATGCTAAAAATTTCACATAAAACTGTTGATAAATTTTATTTAGAAATTTAATAATTTAAAATAATTATAAAAATAAACTCAATGAAAAATGACCCAAAATAAAACCATATGAATATGTTATAAATAACATATCAAATTATATCAACCTTTAAAATTTTATTTTCAAAACCCAATTGAACTTCTTACTTGCATTTTAAATATTGATTTAATAAAAGATATGATTTGATTATAAAATATCGGCAACGAGCTGGTAAATTTCAACATCTCACTACAAATCATCTTTCATCCCATTGTTCATTGAGGTTAGAACAATTAGCTTACTGCTTCTAGCCCATTGCTCCAACTCAGTCATTGAGGATGCGACATTCGTCCCATTGGCCATTGAGGTTGCAACAACTAGATTATAGCTTGTAGGCCATTTCTCCAACTTAGTCATTGAGGTTGTGGCAACTTGCTTACTACTCACTGATGTTAGATTAACATGCTTCTCAATCTAATTTCGTTTGGCATGTTGTGTGGGCAAGAAAATGTAATAGAGTGTCTACATCCCAAGATGGGAAATGCGTTAGATGATTGGTAAAGTAGACAAAATATTTGCTACATATTTGTAGAGAATTCTTTAGATTTCTACAAGATTCACTACAATCATGAAAGCACATGGTGAAATAGTCGATCTCTCTGAATTTTACGAAATTCCACTTTGGTGTCAAAGAAAATAAAAGCGTAACAAAAACTAATTCATGCTTCTACATATTTCTATTCTTGGTTTTACATACAATAATTTTCTCCACACTTTGATATTTTCCATGCGAGAAATGCTTGAAAATATTTAAGGATATGCTCATACCTTCACATAGCCCCACGGAGTCATCGCTGATGGTACCATGAATTAATCAGAAAATAAGTAGAGAAAACGTTTGTGGAAATGTTAAAAATAAATAAGATATAGCTATGAACAATTTCAATTTGCGCATTAACGAGAGTCAGCCAGAATGAAATGGAGGTACCTAAGCTCCAATGGAAACTACCGCAATAACGCTAAGGTTGAAGGTTTGAGCCGAGCTTTCGCGTGTCAAAACTAATTTTTGAATCTTAGACTTCCCTTTATTTCTTGGCTAGTACATGTTTCAAATAGTAATTTAGTAATTCTTAAAAAAACTATTAATTGGAAGAATCAGAGAGTGACAACGGAAGTATTTTTTCGAGCCACAACAGGGTAAACAGAATTGCGTGCTCTAGTGTTTTCCTGAACTAAGAACCGGTGGCCTTCTGCCACATTGTTGTAAATGTCATATCCATCCTATACGTAAAGCCCAGAATCTAGTGGGGAATTGCTGTGGACAATAAAGGCTGATCGAATGAATACAGTCCAATTTTGAAAATTGATGTATGCTTTTCTAACTTCATATGGTGGTTTATGGTGGTTTATAGATTTTCTTGCCATTGTTTTCGAATTGTTTCAGAGGTATCAATCTTATGGTCGATTATAATTCTATCATCTAACATATGAGATCAATGACTCACAACAAGACACATTAGCATGTTTAAAGTAATGCTTCCATGTTATTTGTAGTTGTCATTGCGAGTTTTTAGGTGTCAAGGTGTTGATGCCAATGTATGAGTTGGAGTCATTATCTAGAGTGGTGTCAAAGTTAGTGTGTAATTTCCTATATATATGTAATTGTTGAAATAAATAATATACAGTGCGAGATTTGTATTGTACCAAATCACTCTCTGCTCTCTCCCCGAATTTCTAACATGGATTAGAGTGGGAACTCACTTGACTCTCTCAAGGGAGAGCCAGAAGATGAATTTTATTTTGTCATAAGTAGATTTGGGTAGGACATCGTGTTGTGATTAATGTTTGTGCGAGAAAATTTTGTTTTTTGTAAATCCATGTACAAAAAAGACGCTACTTCGGATCACCCCTACGATCGTGCTGCTTACAAGATCAGATTCGAGCACTACATTTCTTGCTATCAACTTATGGAATTAGTTTATGTCCCAAGCATTTTTACTGACCTTGTCATGATCCTGAAAGTAGCCGAGCTTGCTAGTGGTGCCTCAAAATTCTAAAGGAAAGATCAGAGGGGCACTCATTAAAGCATAGTCGAGTTGCATTCATTCTATTTCCAGTTATATTGAGGTTGAATTATAGAACTTTTTCACTTTCAACACATGTTCAGTGTGGCATCTCAGATCTGGACTTGAGATCTAATTGGCCACCGTGTGACATCCAACTGCCTATACCCACACCCAAGACGTCGTTCAATCCATATCTTGTGACAATTCCGATGGATGTGGAGATCTATGTGTAGTGTGAGACCTTGCTTATTTGTTTCTTGGGTGAATTTTTTTTAAACTGACTGCAGACACACTAAACATGAGAAATACGCTAATCGTGCTTAATCATTGTTTCTTCTAGCGAGGTGGGAATGCATCGTAGCGATGGGGATTAGCGTGCTATTAAGGTTGATGCCTATTATCAAATACAAAAGTTCGTTAGCTGTGGAGGTGGAGAATGTTGAGGCCATCATTGGCAGAATTGAGCACAAGTCTAGCCAGGTGGATGCGTTGTTTATTTCCTTGGATCACTTTTATGTATATATATATATGTTTTGTCTAGATGTCATTTTACATAAATCCTTTCCCTTGCTACAGTAACAAGTTTCAGTTGTCCTGAATTTTATATTTGGAAAATAGGATGGATCGGATCCTTGTTTAGCGTATCAATAATGCCTCAAATAATGGTTATGAATGCAAAGGAAATGTTTACCAGATAAGAGAAGTTCAAGAAATAGATTTTATAGCATTCGATGCGTCTATATGAGAAATTGTTGACTCATTTTCGTGTGGATCAAAATAGAATGGAATGTGGGGGAGAGATTATTTTCTGAGTCTTGTGGAGCAAGTACTTCTGATTGGAAATTTTCAATCTGTGGGCGAGTTGTGGTCTAAGATTTGTTTTTAAGATGTTGTGTGTAGTTATATATTTTATTATTAAAAAAAAGGAGTGTGAGAGATAGTGTTAGTCTTTGTCTTTTTTATTAAAAGAGTTGGTGGTTCTTAAAATTGAAGCCGCAGTGACAGAAGCATTAATTCTTGTGTGTTGTTATTGGTTATAAAAAGGGTTGGTGGTTCTTAAAGTGGAAGCCCCGATGTCTAAAACATCAATTCTTATGTAAGGTCAAGTTGTTTGATCAACTTTTGAACAAATTTAGTATACATACCTCCATCCCATCAACAAGATGGATAAACGAAAGTGAAATATCAGACATATGGTGGTTGGTCCATAGGATGGTTCATTACTTAATGACTCTTATCATGAAAGCCCCGATGACCTGGGTTATCGATGTTTTTGATCCTGTAAAGTTCATCAGTGATGGTCATAAACAGTTACATTTTAAATGGAGGTCAAGTCACAACTCGAAAATGTGGTGGTGAAAGAGAAGTATTTACAAGATTCCAGAGTGGATGTGGGTGCTGACGAAGTCCAACCAGACAAATATTTATTTATTGTTGTAATATGTGTTTTTCTTTTTATTCATGTAAGCACTAAGGGAGGGTGTTGGAAGTAATGCTTCAATGTCATGTGTAGTTGTCATTGTGAGTTTTTAGGAATAATTCTATAAGGTTTTGATTCCAATGTATGAGTTGGAGTCATTATCTAGAGTGGTGTCGAAGTCAGTGTGTAATTTCCTATATATATGTAATTTTTGAAGTAAATAATACAGAGTGTGAGATTTGCATTGTGAAAAAACACTCTCTTCTCTCTCTGTGATTTTTCTAATATGGAATTAAGTGGATTTCTTCTCAGAAGGAACGCCTTATGACATAAATATCCATCTTAAGTTTATAGTGTTAAATGTACAAATTAAAAAGATAAATAATATGAAGAGAAGTGAGATATTTTGTATAGTTTGATATGCTAATATAATTAGCAATTGCATCACATAATGCGAACAAAACATTATAAAGTAGTAGTGTAGGAAAGAGTATGATTAAACTATTACTCTATCATGATGACAGTGAAAGTGTCACTTGCAACATCTAGAGCAAAATTCATGGATGCAGTTAATACTCAAAATCAATTCAATAGTTCAAAACATTGTGAAATCATACAAAAGATTAAGAACTCCACTTCTCTATTCTATAAGTCAAATACAATACAAATGGAAAAATATAAAAAAATCAGTAAATTGAAACCAGAATATGTATGAGACAACAATATTGCAGTTTATGCCATGTCATCCAACAGTTGGAATCTGAATGTTTCGTAGGATTTCATTTTCCATTCTCAATTGAGAGTAGAAGAAACATTAGAAAATTCAACTCCTTCTAACCCAACTGTTGTGGTAACCAACAACCCCCCTCCTTATGAAGTGTTATTACTAATACTGAATAAGTGGGGACCCTTAGTAAAAAATAAAAAAAAAAAAATTAGTGTTATATTTCTCTTTAGATGAAACTTACAACATGATGTACTTAGGGAAATACCTTTGAAGAATCTAAAAAACCTAGGTTTCATAATGAATAAAGTAAATTCACTCCTTAAGAGAGATCGCATCGCACAAAGAATGATAGGATACCTTCTAAATAAGCCAAAATGATAAAAAACGCGAGATTGCAACGCGAAACTCCATCGCATCGCATGCATTAAGAAGCACTCACATTAAAAAACCTTAAAATCATCGATATGTGATATCGGATATCGCACATCATAAAAATCACATGAATTACGCATAATGATTATAACGATCTGTGATCTTGCGATCCTGCGATCTTGCGATCCTACGATCCTGCGATCCCGCGATTTTGCGATCCTGTGATCCTGTGATTTTGAGATCTTGCGATAGTGTGACCAAGCAACCTTGTGATAGAACAGCATGATGCAATTGCGGAAATGCGATACAGTGATCTGCGATATCGCAAAACCTCTCCATCGCAGTTGGTTCTTGCTCATTATTCGAGAAAACTTTTTAGGCCAAGAACTGGTCATGCGCTTTAATGTGAATTAATGAGTTATTGCCAGTTGTTAATGAAGTATGGTGTTGTGTTTTTCGAAGAACTAGTTTACATAAGATGGTATCTTTTGCATATATTCGGCATTTAATGTTTTTTTGTTGTTATTTTTATTATTACTTCCACCTAAATTGTAAACTGCAGGAACAAAGGACAAAGTTTTATATAGGGCAGTATGTAGGAAACTATGAGGAGGAAAGACAGTATTCCAATGTCCATTTCAGAAGGCACACCTAATCCACTTAAGGGAGAGAAAGAGCCACAGAACTCTTCTGAGGCATCCCTCATAGATTTCTCATATCCAGCCATGGTTGAAGACGTGAAAAACGGATCAGGGAAGCATGGATCAAGAAACAGAGGTAGTTTCCGGTCACTAAGAAAACTTGCTCGAAAAGGAAGGCTCCTAATTACTCAGTCACCTACAAGCCCCGAAAATTGCAAGGAAACAGTGATAGTAACAAACTGGAAACAGAAAGCTAAAGCAGAAGCAATCTAAGGGTTAACCAAGTTAAAATGCGATTATTACCAAGCATGCATGGTAAAGCCACATAGTCATTGGATGAATCTCAAGTATATCATCAATTTTGCTGAGAAGATAGTGCCAACTCTTGTCAATTCAGTTTGCTTAACTCAACCAAAGACAGAAGACAGTCATTCGACTCTACTCAGGCAAATACCGAATGCTTGCGATGTTAAGGAGAAAATTTAGAGATAGTTAGATATTAGATTTAATTTTAGAAATAGTTTTACTTATAAAAAGGACGGTCATTTAAACCGAATCTTGAATTTCTATAAATAAGTTATTTAGTTAGTAGTATTTAAACCCTTCTCATGCATTTAGAGAAGGGTCCATAAATTTATCAAAAACTTGTCCTCACAACATGTACTTTTGCACCCTTAGAGGAGGTTTTGATGAATGAATGGAACAAGGTTTATTTGATATTTGCATTTGATATCTGCCACTGATGTTGCACTTCTGTACTCTTAATGGATGCTAAATCAAGGAGAGATAAATAAATTATTTCTTGAAGCTCATGAGTATGACTAGTTATAAATGGTACTTTTATCTCTTAACCATTTCTGCTTATTTGTTAAAGTGATATTCAATTTTCAGTTGTTTATATATTACAGCGTGAATGCCTGAATTATCATTTGGCACTTTTGTACGGTGATAACTATTTATTTATCCTTAGTGTATGAATAGCTCATTTATGCGATAAGTTTTTCACAACTGTTTCGTCTAACTTCTTATACGAAGTAGTTCATCTTTATTGAATTGTTTTCTTATAATAGCTGAATGATCTTTATTACCAGTTATTGCTTGAAATCTTTTTAGATCGCATAGAAGAAATATCACACCCAGGGTTAGCATAAATTTTGATTTTTTTCTGTTGATTATGATACAACAGCATAGCATTATATTAGAATTAGAATAGAAGTATTCCATTTAGAACATAAATACCCATCTTTCTCACACACACACACTGAATTGGGAAATAGGTCCCATATCCCAGTCGGACCCGCTATACCAAATGGATAAGGAGCTGCCAACCAAGGCCTGAACCAGGCGGGTATCCCCCTTGTTCTAGACCCGATTTTTGGGGCCTTCAATATGTTTGGTTCTAGAAGGAGGGCCTGAGCCATGAATGGCAAGTAAATCCAAATCAAAATACCATTTTGAGAGTAAATCGCCCTCACCATCTCCCCTGACTTCTCCATTACACTTAAATCCTGAGTTAGAAGTCGTCGGAGCATCAACAACTGCTACAAATCCTGAAATTTCGAAACAATCTATTATAGAACCTCTTGAAGTCGAATCCCTGATTCACAAACTTCAGCGATTTTCCATTTCCTCTCAAAGTTCTGATAAATATTATTGCAACGTGACTTCGCAGTATAATCCTACTCATCCCCTAACCAGATTAAAGAGTGAAAAGTTTAGTGTTCGACCAACCGAATTACCTCTTCCCAAAAGGAAAAGAGCAAGGAAATCACCTAAAGGGTCCGACAACGAGACTCTTTCATTAACATCATCCATCTTAAACTCTTCACTGCGAAGTCAACCATCCACTCCTCCACTCCATACCATTATCAATACACCTATTGGAATCGTTACAACTCCTCCTCAATCATCTGCGATCATAATATCCTCATCTTTCCAACCACAGGGATCATCTTCTACACTTCCCCATGTTAGAAGTTCAACAATGGCCTAGTCTGCATGGAACAACCCTTGGGCAATCTTAATGCCTGCACCCTTGAGTCAAATACTAGCACATACTAAGAAATGTCTACCTAAGTTCAATCCCGAGGCAGGCATGCTAGCAAAAGAGCACATAAACAACTTTATCCTATCCATTAATCCCAATGGGGTTACTAATGAAGATGTTGTTGTTCGACTATTTCCTTATACTCTGCAAGGAACAACTGGATCGTGGTATTTCTCATTACCCTCTGAATCTATTACTAGTTGGGACATCTTCCAAGACCAATTCCTAACCAAGTTTGGTGACAACAGGTCTATGACAACGTTAATCAATGACCTATCCAACCTTAGGGCCGAATCTAAAGAGCCGATCAGAGACTTCAATCTACGTTTCAATAAAATTCTAAACAAAATTTTTATTGCTTCCCAGCCCAGAAAGGAAGTGCGATGTGAATAGTATATCACTGCTTTAGCATCAAACATAGTAATCTTCGTGGACAGGGCCAATAAAATAACCTTAGCCGAAAACATGAAAGAAGCCATAGCAGTAGAAAAATGTATAATAGCCCTAGAGAAGAAGTCCACGATAGAGGAATGGAAATCTAAAAAGGTCACCTTCAAAGAAGAGTCCAATAAGAAACAAGCAAAAGATCCATTCGATTTGGAGGGATTGCAAAAGGTTCTGAAGACCATGTCCAATGAAATGGTTGACATAAAAAAACAAGTAGCAGAAACTTCTTCAAAAAGGCCCTACAAAGCTTTTAAAAGAGGCATGTCCACGGATTCAAGGCCACCTAATGCTATTACAAGTGGTGAATCCGAGGAAGAGGAAGAGGAAATTGCCACTGAGGGGAAAGCCGATGATGAAGAAGTTGTAGAATTACAAGGAATGTGGGATTTCATCCTCCCACAAGAAGAATATCAAGAAGTATTCCCAATTAACACGCAAAGTAGAAATCAGCTTGATCCACCCCAAACTACCACAAAACCAAAGAGCGCAAGCTCTGCAACAAAGCATAAATTTGCAACAAAGAAAACGACATCTAAAGCGACTCAAACTAGCCCAGTCGAAACAGATTCACCTACTCCATCTAAAACACTGATAGTTTTAGATGAAATGGAGTACAATATCATAGAAAACATGAAAAGGACTAGGGCCAACATCACTTTGTACGAATTGAGCAAGCTAAAGCATCAACAAAAGATAATGATGAAAGAATTACATGCTGTGCCAGTTGCACCTTTGCCTACTGCTGTAATTTCTCAAGCTTCTCAGAACATGGGAAGGCCTCCAACTAATACGACAAACAAGATTGATCCAAATGACATCGCTTTAATTGGAGGAAGATCGAGCTCTCATGCTCCTCCTTTTCTCCTTATGAAATTTTTAACAAAAATGTACATAATTGTTTAGTGGATTCAGGTGCATCATCGAATATTTTACCAAAGTCCATATGCACCAAATTAAACATTCAACCACAGAAATCTATTGTTCACATTGTTCAACTAGATCAATCTCAAGTTGAAGTCATTGGTGAACTAAATCAAGTAACCGTAAGGCTGTCATCCAACCCGAAGGTATGTCAAGTTATTGACATTTTAGTCGTTGATATCCCTGAATTTTATGGCTTAATTCTTAGCAGGGATTGGTTAGAAAAACTGCATGGATACTTCGCAACTGACTGGTCACACATGTGGCTACCTTACAATGGTAAGCCAAATCAAATAAAATTTGAACGCGAAATGAAATCAAAAGTACATAGTAACGGAACTAGAGGGGGGAAATGAACCAGTAGCATATAACAATAGCATAATTGGCAATTACTTAGTGGATTCTTTTCTCGGCAATTTTAATGCTCATACGTCACCTTATTTAGAACATTCTGTTTTATCCGAAGTCGAAATTTTTTCTCAAATGGATAGTTCAAAATGTATCAATTTTTTAGATAGGCCTGTAAATAAATCTTTGTTTTGGAAATTATTTTTTGATGGCTCTAAATCTAAAGATGGATCAGGAGCAGGATGCATGCTAATTAGTCTAGAAGGAAATAAAATCATGTTAACATGTAGGCTCAAATTTGATTGTACCAACAATACAACAGAATATGAGGCTTTACTCCAAGGGTTGTACAAACCAATCGGGTTAAAATAAAGTACCTCCAAGTCTTCGGAGACTCTGAAATTGTAGTCAGACAGGTACGGAATACTATACATTGCTTATCAGGTCATTTAAAACACTATCAATCTTTAGTTCAAGATCTAACTGAACATTTTATAGCATTCAATATTTCATCAATTCCCAGGCTCCAAAATGCAAGTGCCAACCTTTTAGCTAATGTAGCTTCTAAGCTCATTCCTTCTGAAGATTTTAGTCCAGATAGATTCTCAATAGAATTAATCTTTAGACCATCTATTCCTGACAACATCATTGGAGAATATTCAATGACAATCCTAATATCGTAAATTTCCTTACTTCTGAAGGATCCTACTCCAACCAAATAATTGACGAAGACCAACATGATCGACAATTACAACAAAACAACACTAACAATGCTATACCTAAATCAGTGCTCAAGTTAGAAGAACTGTACGATTTGAAAGATCGGTTTAAAAGGTCTACCAATTCAAAGCTCCAAAGTTCAACTGTGAATTACGAATTAGTAAACCTAGGAATCGATGCCAAACCCCAAAACGTAAATCTAGGCCTCAGCCTAGCCCCTGAAGAAAAGCTAGCATATATTCATCTTTTGAGACAATACAAAAACGTTTTTGCTTGGAACTATGATGAACTAAAAACGTACAACACTTCTATCATCCAACATACTATTCCAATGACCGATAATGAAAAACCTGTCCAACAAAAATTGAGAAAGATCCATCCCAAATTAGAAAATCAGATAAAAATTGAACTCAATAAGTTGTTGAAAGCCAAGATAATATTTCCCGTCAGACATTCTAAATGGGTCTCCAATATGGTATCTCTTAGAAAGAAAAACGGAGATATTAGAATTTGTATTGACTTTCGAAATCTTAACAAGGCTTGTCAAAAAGACAATTTCCCTTTACCACCTATGGAGCAGATATTGCAGGCAGTGGTGGGCTCAGAATTAATGTCTTTCTTGGATGGATTTTTAGGATACAATCAAGTGTTGGTACATCCTGATGATCAATTGAAAACCACATTCAAAACTAAATGGGGCACATACGAATATCGAAAGATGCCATTTGGTTTGATTAATGTTGGTGCCACATTTCAAAGAGCCATGGACATTGCATTTAAAGGTTTAGTCAACAAATCTGTAGTGATTTATTTGGATGATATAACCGTGTAATCCAAGAAACGAAGTGACCATCTCAAAGACTTGAAACAAATCTTCCAACGATGGTTAAGGTATGGAATTTCACTTAACCCAAAGAAATATTTTTTCGCATTAAGTGAAGGGAAACTTCTAGGATTTATAGTGTCAAAATCTGGAATTCACATTGATTCTGACAGAATCAAAGAAATTTCTGAAATATCCCTACCTCATAACAAAAACTCCATGTAATATTTCCTTGTTCAAACGAAAGGACCGAACTCGTAGAGGCCCCACTAATAGCTAATCATATATGCATACTGAAGGCAGTGAAACGTCATAGAAAGGCGGAGAGTTGGTGGCGAATAAATGGAGCACAGGACCAGCACATGCTCATAAGTATAAAGCGAGTAACTAGGCGGAAAGCATTAACCCTGGTCAGTGGTCTTATATGTAGCCTTGTCTATGTGAAAGGCCTATATTGGATTGGAGCCCATGCCCGCACCAGTTTTGCTGCTATATTTACCAGTTAGAGAAATAGCACCAAAAAACAGGGAGCAAGCAACGGGAGAAGTCAAGGTAGGAGAAGAGCTAGTTTAAGTTAAAGCAGTAATATTATTACATACTACTGACGTTTTTCTGAGCTAGCTACATTTGACTGTGCTTGAAATGGGAGCAACCCATTCTTATGAAGATGCTAGGGGTTTTCACCTGTTGACGCGTAATCCATTTAAGTGAACCAGTAAATGCACCACTTCAATCATATATTAACATATAAAATAAATATAGGAGGGAAGGTTTGAAATTGGATGGTATATAGTCCCCTTTCAATCTCCTTTAGGGAGAGAGATTGAAGGGACATAGTCGCTTGTCAGCACCGGGCAAGGGGCTGATACCATTGATCCATTCCTGCTCATAGTTGAATGGAAATGACATATAGGTAAGGCGTAACGAGATTGGAAAGAGGAGAGGATCACAATCACTAGGCGAATACAAGGCAGGCCTCTCCCTCACTGCATGTCGAAAGGCGAGGCGCTCATAAGGTAGGGCAGGGCTATCTCTTCTCTCTCTAGTAAGGCCAGCATGGCTTCGTGAGACTCTACAGGATGTAGAGAGGCATGCAACTCCCATGGGTAGTTTCAGAGAGAGCAGGAGACCTCAAAGATTATCGAGCTATATGGAACTGATGAGCCCTTGAAACCTTGAAACCTTATCGCTAGTTCTACCTTGAGCCAAAGAACTACTTGCTACCTTGATTTCTACCTTGAAGAGGCCCTGAAACCTTGAGCCTGGGAACACATTAATCGTTACCCTGGCAATCTAACCCACTTACCAAAGAATAGAGCTTCGACCCTTAAGCTGAGATAGATACTACTGCTTGACTCCTTAGCCGCTTGGCTGCTATTGCTTTGATACTTTAGCCTTTGATAGACTTATTGCATCTTAGGAGTTATACTTGCATCTAGGAATCATAGCTCCCCCAAGGAGACTCTCTCATAGACTCGGAGGCCTTCATCCTTTTCTTATTCCTGGACGCGTGCATCTATTCTCTCTTCCAGGAAGAGGGATATTATATACGCGCATTAAGCAATAGGCAGCAGATCAAATGCCTCTTGACATTCTGGAGTCCAACTCAAATTTGTAAGCTGTCTCTGCTTGTAGTGTTGTTGGGGTTCCGACTGTCTTGTCTTATACAGGTGCTTATGGTTCAACAGCGCAGTAGTAACTGTGTTTCGTCAGGTTCAGTAACTTTCTTTCCCGATAGGGTCCTTCCCAATAGGGTTTTTCATTTCTTTTTCCCTTATCTTATGCTTCTTACTAAAGAGAATAGTCACTACAATGAGGATCGTTATTACCTCAAGTGAATGCAATGACGACGATGGATGAGTTAGGGTGCCCTACATAGGCAGGTCTAATTGGTCTTTACCCTCTACGGTTATCGCTCACTCTTGAATGAAAGTGATGATTAGTAAGTACTAGTAATATATATATATATATATTTATATATATATAATATATATATATATATATATATTATATTATATATATATATATATTATATATATATATATTATGTTGTTGCGATCTCTACCTGACCCACCTCACCTGAGCCTGTTTCACCTGACCCTGTCTGAAGGTAAAGAATGGTCCAACTTTATATAGATTGGTATAAATAGAAATATGCTCACTAGGCAAGTCATTTAAGCAATCATCAGTGCTATTAGTATCCTACCCTGAATTAACTATGAGCAAGTTTGTAAAGAGATTTGTTCTAGATTTCTCACGAATCGTATCCCCTTTACAAACGATGATAAAAAGGAACTCTAATTTTAAATGGGGCCAAGATGAACATGAAGCATTCAACCTGATCAAACAAGCTATCATTAATGCTCCACCTTTAGCAACTCTAAATTTTTCAGAGCCTTTTATTTTATACACATTTGCCTCAGATAGGTCATATGTTGTGATACTCACTCAAATGAATCAAGAAAAGGCGGAAGCACCAATTGATTTTTTCAGTTCAAATTTGCAAGGTGCTAAACTAAATTACTAAGATGTGGAGAAATGGGCTTATGCTGTTTTCAAAGCAATCAAATACTTCAGACCTTTTCTACTCAAAACCCATACTAAAATTATAGTACCGTTTCCAGTGGTAAGGAATCTTCTAGTGCAAAAAGATGTGGGTGAAACGAGAGCCAATTGGGTAACTGCCTTACTAGAATATGACATAGAAATTAAACCAGCAAACATTGTAGGAGGTCAAGGATTTTGCAAAATGATGGCTGGAGTGTCGCAAATTTCTGAAATTCCATCTGTAGAGGTACAAATGTGTGAGGTAAGCCTAAACGATGAGGAGTCATTATATGCTGATATCATTTATTATCTTAAGAATGGATATGCTCCTTCACACCTCGATCATACTAAGAAAAGAGCTCCAAGGTTGAAAGCCAAACAATATAAGCTCATAAATGATATTCTGCTTAGAATGAATTACGATTATGTTCTCCTTAGATGTCTTGAGAAATCGGAAGCTGAAAAAGTTTTGCAGGAACTCCACGATGGGCCAGCAGGCAGACACTATGCTGGAGATGCTACTGCACATAAAATCTTGCGTATAGGGTATTACTAGCCCACGTTATTCAAAGACTCGCAAAGTTACATGAGGAAATGTCAAGTCTGCCAAACTACTGCTGGAAGACAAAAGAAGCCATCCTTACCACTACAACCAGTTAACATCGAGAAACCTTTCAGTTAGTGGGGATTAGACATAATAGGTGAGATCGTTCCTCACTCTTCCAAGTAGTTATTTTACTAAGTGGTTAGAAGTAGTTCCACTCAAGACGCCTAATGCTGAAAATATCATTGAGTTCAGAGATCAATTTATAATCACCAGGTTTGGATTGCCTTCCACTTTAATGTTCGATAATGCATCATACGTTTCTGGAAATGCAATGACTGAATTTGCACTTAAAAGAGGATTCAAACTCAAATATTTGGCTAATTATTATCCACAGGGTAACGGATTAGCCAAGTCTACAAATAAAAACCTAATCAGGATTATCAAAAGAACAATAAACCAAAATCATAAAAATTGGCATAAATCCTTAATATATGTTTTGTGGGAAAACTGAATAATGAGAAAAGCTTCCATCGACACTTCTCCCTTTAATTTAGTTTATGGGAAAGAAGTCGTTCTTCCGACTCACTTAGATATTCCCTCTTTGTCTCTAGTTTAATACATTGATGAAGTACAAACTTCCTCATTACACCTAAGAAAAATGGAAATAATCAAATTAGAAGAACAATGAGAACAAGCTAAGAAAACACATGCTCATCATCAAGTGCAAGTAAAATCCTCTTTTGATTCAAACATAATGACCAGAAAATATTTTCAGATGGGAGACTTAATTTTAAAATGGGACAAGGCACATGAGAAAAGGGAAAGCATACAAAATTTCAAAGAATGTGGCTTGGTGCTTTTCAAATTGCAGAAGTCTTAGGTCCATTGACATTTTTGTTACAGGAATTAGTACGCAAAAGAGACTCTTTGCCTGTCAATGGACAAGTTCTTAAGAAATATTTTCCATAGAAGATTATTCTTTTATTTTTGTAGAGTAATATTTTTCTTTTCATAATAAAACCAGTTGTGAATGGTTACATCAGGCATTTACGAAAAATACGCCAACTCTCTTTCAGATTTTGATTTTTCACTTGTATAAATAGCAAATCTTTTGGAAAATTGGTCTTTATTATTGAAAGATACAGTTAAAGACTCTAACCTAGATATGGCACTAGTTTCAACTTCATAAAGTTCAATGAAAACAACCTTTAGTGAAGAAATTGTTTTATATCAATGCAATAAAAGGTATCAATAACAAAATAAAGATTCTCTATAGAACAGCTACTTCAAAAACTCTATCATTGTTGTCCAGAGCTATCTAAAGAAAACAATGACTTCCTCCCTGCTAAGAAAATCACAACTTTTAGAGGAACAATCCAAGGGCACACTTCATCTTGAAGAATGAGAGGTCTGATCACGAGTCGACTTATCATAATCACAGATATTATAACTTGCTGACTTTGCCAAATACTGCATACCATAACAGGGAAATGACTCAATATTGTTACAATCAAGAGGCAAGGGGTCTCATCACAAGCCAGCTTGTTCAACAAAGTTATAAATCGAGTGAATGATTGTGTCATAAATTGGCTACCAAACCAAGACATTGTTCTTTAAGAATAAAAAGAAAATCAAAGTAATAAGTGTGGAAGTGGATTCTTCTTTGAGAGTTGTAGGTTTCTTTAAGTAGGATACAAGATCATTGCTGGGTAATATGTAACCCTGTCTAGGCTATGAACACCTGTTGGCAGCAGAGGCTCTACCTACGACAAATCAACATATTTTAAAACTGGTTTACAGAGAAGACTTTGTTTTATCTTTACAGACAAAGTAATGACTGATTCAAATACAAGAACTAACTTGAGGGAGCAAATAATCAAAGTTGTAAATAGCTGAAACAAAATGTCATTGACAAGTTAGAGCATAATGTACTTTATCTTTCCATAATAAAGTTTAATTTTCTGAAAAAATTACTATTTTGGATGTTGAAAAAATTCAATAGAAACACAGAGATAACTGGTTTTTCCAAGTGAATCGCCAATTGCTGTGGTCACCAACAACCCTCCTCCTTATGAAGTGTTATTACTAATACTAAATAAGTGGGGACCCTTAGTAAAAAAATTAAAAAATTAATTACTGTTATATTTCTTTTTAGATGAAACTTACAACATCATGGACTTAGGGAAATACCTTTGAAGAATCTAAAAAACCTAAGTTTCATAATGAAGAAAGTAAATTCACTCCTTAAGGGAGATTGGATTGCACAAAGAATTATAGGATACCTGTTAAATAAGCCAAAATGATAAAAAATACGAGATCGCGATGCGAAACTCCATCGCATCGCATGCATTAAGAAGCACTCACATTTAAAAACCTTAAAATCACCAATATGCGATATCGCATATTGTACATCACAAAAATCACATGAATTACGCATAATGATTATAACGATCTGTGATCTTGCGATCCTGCGATCTTGCGATCCTGCGATCTTGCGATCCTACGATCTTGCGATCTTGCGATCCTGGGATCTTGTGATCATGAGATTTTGCGATCCTACGATCCTGTGATTTTGCGATCTTGCGATAGTGTGACCAAGCAACCTTGCGATATAACAACACGATGCAATTGCGGAAATGCGATATAGTGATCTGCGATATCGCAAAGCAAAATCGCAAAACCTCTCCATCGCAGTTGGTTCTGGTTCATTATTCGAGAAAACTTTTTAGGCCAAGAACTCGTCATGCGCTTTAATGTGAATTAGTGAGTTGTTGCCAGTTGTTAATGAAGTATGGTGTTGTGTTTTTCGAAGAACTAGTTTACGTAAGATGGCATGTTTTGCATATGTTCGGCATTTAAAGTTTTCTTGTCGTTATTTTTATCATTACTTCCACCTCAATTGTAAACTGCAGGAACAAAGGACAAAGCATTATACAGGGCAATATGCAGGAAGCTAAGAGGAGGAAAGATGGTACTCCAATGTCCATTTCGAAAGGCACACCTAATCCACTTAAGGGAGAGAAAGAGCCGCATAACTCTTCTGAGGCATCTAACACAAATTTCTCATATCCAGCCACGGTTGAATGGGTACTGAACGATGTTGATACCAGAAACAGAAAGTTTAATGCTCAGGGTCAAGAGCTCACGGAATCACTATTTTTACAAATCTTTAGCTTTATACCCGAAAAGAGGAAAAGGCACAAGAGGCAAAAAATGCATCGCTAAGAAAACTTGCTCGAAAAGGAAGGCTCCTAATTACTCAGTCACCTGCAAGCCCCAAAAATTGCAAGGAAACAATGATAGAAACAAATTGGAAACAGAAAGCTAAAGCAGAAGCAATCCAAGGGTTAACCAAGTTAAAATACGATTATTACCTGGCATACATGGTAAAGCCACATAGTCATTGGATGACTGTCAAGTATGTCATCAATTTTGCTGAGAAGATAGTGCCAGCTCTTGTCGATTCAGTTTGCTTAACTCAACCAAAGACAGAAGACAGTCAGCCGACTCTACTCAGGCAAATACTGAATGCTTGCGATGTTAAGGAGAAAATTTAGAGATAGTTAGATATTTAATTTAATTTTAGAAATAGTTTTACTTAGAAAAAGGACAGTCATTTAAACAGAATCTTGAATTTATGTAAATAAGTTATTTGGTTAGTAGTATTTAAACCCTGCTCATGCATTTAGAGAAGGGTCGAGAAATTTATCAAAAACTTGTCCTCAGAACATGCACTTTTGCACCCTTAGAGGAGGTTTTGATGAATGAATGGAACAAGGTTTATTTGATATTTGCATTTGATATCTGCTACTGATGTTGTACTTCTTTACTCTTAGTGGATGTTAAATCAAGGAGAGATAAATCAATTATTTCTTGAAGCTCAAGAGTATGACTAGTTATAAATGGTACTTTTATCTCTTAACCATTTCTGCTTATTTTTTAAAGTGATATTTAGTTTTCAGTTGTTTATATATTACAGCGTGAATGCCTGAGTTATCATTTGGCACTTTTGTACGGTGATAGCTATTTATTTATGCTTAGTGTATAAGTAGCTCATTTATGCGATAAGTTTTTCACAACTGTTTCGTCTAACTTCTTATACGAAGTAATTCTTCTTTATTGAATTCTTTTCTTATAATAGTTGAATGATCTTTATTACTAGTTATTGTTTGAAATCTTTTTAGATTGCATAGAAGAAAGATCACACCCCAGGTTAACATAAATTTTGATGTTTTTCTCTTTATTAGAATACAACAACATAACATTAGATTAGAATTAGAATAGAATTATTCCGTTTAGAACAGAAATACCCATCTTTCTCACACACAAACACTGAATTGGGAAACTGGTCCCATATCCCCAGTCGGACCCACTATACCAAATGGATAAGGAGCTGCCAACCAAGGTCCGGACCGGGTGGGTATCCCCCTTGTTGTAGACCCGATTTTCGGGGCCTTCAACACCAACTTATAACATATGATAGAGTTTAACAATAAAAGCAAAAATCAATTATCGTGAGGAAATGCACTCAAAACAAATTTTAAAATGACTTTCAATATCTCAAATTCCATTGAAATGGCCAAAGACCACTATTCCCAGAAACAAAAACATAAATTTTCTAATATAACAATCCATTTTGAGCATATAGGAGAAAACTTGATGAGATCTGGAGTTTCATGTAATGCATGTGAAATCCCTACACAAATGGAACTTCTATATTACATAAATAAGTGATCTGAAAGCTCGGTTTCACAATCTTTTGCAAAGTAAGATAAAAAAAATATCATACACTTATAAATCAAAGCCATGGAATGAATTTTAATATGTCAACGCAAAAATGCTAACATTTGGAAAACACATTCCAAAACAATTCAATGAAAATGTTCATGAGTTTCATACCTCTCTCTTAGTGCACACAAGAATTTTTACAAGGACCATATGATAGGTAGACCCTTTGTGTTAACCATCCTTGAATACAAAATATTCATATTTTGGCTTCAGCTTGATCTTCTTCTAATTTATCCAAAATCATTATATGTAGCTCACTATGATCTAGTCCATAGAGTGATCAAAAAGAGAAAGATGCAAATGTTTGCTAGAGTTTGAATTTGGGGATAATACAAATGGATCTGAATGAAATCCAAGAGAGTTATATGAACTGCAAGAAATCTTGAATTCCAAAATGAAGTCGTCATATACAAATAGGTTGTGGATAAATTCCAACCATTAAAATAGGCAAATACTTCAAACACAAGTGTTCCTAGTGAAAATACAAAAGAAAATGGCTTATGAAATATAAATAATTTCTCTTTTTTGGATTCATCAAATTCCACTAATAGCCTTATGACTAAAAATAAGCCTTTTCTTCATCATGCTACACCTGATAGTCTTGTAGCAAGCTAAGCAAGAAACCATGCAATGTGGTCAGCCTTAAGAAGCAACACCAATCTCAACTTGCAGGCATTATTTCCCATATCTTTTTCTACCTACTACAATGCAACATTTGGGTTCTTGCATGTATGTGCATAATGACATCTATGCTCCTTAACACCCTTGGATGCGAATGGCGACACTTCTCACCCTGTCTTCTCCATGCTAGTTGTTGGACTAGGTCTATAATTTGTATGGGTGCAACTTCATTAGTGTGTGGATGTTGCACCTCCATCTTGTTGATTTTTATGTAGACCTGACTTAGGAGATATATAAGTGAATCGTTCATGTAATTTGTTAATTTCATACCAAATTTATACATGCATTCAATGCATAATTGACTTGAATGTCTTGAATATTTTGCATTGAAAAATGTTACAATATCCATAACATACAAACTTATTACCATTATACTTTGCTAAGGCCTATCTATATGATATTTAAGCTTGATCTTAGATGGGAAATTTTTCCAGGTAAACATTAATGAAGGGGAAATTTGTCCATGTAAACATTAATGAAGATAAAACTTAGACAATAATATTAATAAAAGAAAAAATATCTCAAGTCAAGTTATATGGAAACATTATGAGATTTACACACATATACTCAACTTTCAGTAATTATGTAAACAACAGACATTTTATGGCTCTTGATATAGATATATATGTCTATCAAAGTAGTACCAGTCCATGAGAATAAACACACGTTTACAAATATACGAAAGGGATATGGAACCCCAACCAAATAATAAGGGAATAAGATATCTCAATAAACTTGAAGGATCAAGTATTTATCTAAATTATAAATGTAAGACATAGAATTCAAATATATATTACATACGAAAAGAGAAGAGGCATGGAGTTAAATTTATAAGAATACTATAAACGTATAATTGATATAAGAGATTCTAAGATAAGTAAGTTTGAGTGTAATGGTTTTAATAACAAGACATCAAACATTTTACTATTATAGTAAAGGACATATTTATGTTTTATTGGGAAAGTAACTACAAAGAATATAAGAGAAAATTACATATAACAGGAATTGGTTTCGAACCAGATATGTTACGACTTGGATTGAATTAATTTAAAATAAAGGACATACAATAATTGTATTAAGAAAATGTTAGGATAAATATAAAGTATATAACCAATGTTAAGTATTACAATCTTAGTTTAAAACATTATTTAAATAAATAAGTTTGAGTAAAAAGAATCGGTAAAGACATTAATTACATAAATAGAATTGAATGAAAAACACTCATTCTAGATACTCTTACATTGCTAAAGGAAAAAACATGGCAACTATAGTGGAAAATATAATAGTTAAGGATGTAATTGCCAATCACCATATTTACCCACGTAAAACTTCTAAAAGTAGAAGAAGAGTCCTAACTAACGACCATGTACCTTGAGGGTCATTTGGTGTATATATGCAATAGTTTAATTGAGCAATCTCAAAGGCCTAAATTGAAATAACGAGAACTAGCAACCTTCAGTTAGAGGGTTATATTTAAATTCTACAAAAAACCAAGAAATGATATGGGATGATTTAAATACTAGTTTTACCCAGTGAGAGTTCCTTGACAATTGCTTCTTTTAATACCTTCTAAGAGAGAGTTGCAGTCAATAATGTAACCCCTAAACTAGAGAGTACGCAAAAGGGAGTTCTCAAATACATAGCTTTGTCTCAAAAGACATAAAAATAAAAATAAAAAATGACACATGAACATGAATTTAGCCAAGGGTACATGAATGTACATAGGTTATTACCTAAGTGAATCTAGTTTTTCTCAAGGTAATCTCAATGTTAAGTGACCAAAGGGTCTGCATTGAGAAAATCCTCATGAAAACTTATATAAGAAAACCATCAATAAAGAATTGGGGTTATGGGTACCCAATTAAATAATACTCTGATCATTAAAGGAAACAAAAGGCAAAACACTCATAGCATTGGCATCAACTTCGCACAGTAAAACTAGAGGAAAATAGAATGAAAGTGAGTCTTTACCTGAGTGGAAAGTGGATATTAATCCAACTCTTTTCCTAAAAGAATACTTGTTACCAATTAATAAGAAAACCCACAATGGAAATGGTTAAAACCCTTGGCACAGTAGAAAATTAGAACTTTGTACATATTATAAGCTTGAATATTGTTGGTTAATCAGAAGAGGCATGAAATCCATAAGTTTAATTCTTACCTGAAGTGCTTCATAGTCAAACATGAAGAGAAATAAGAATATCCTCAAATTAATCGAATAGACAAATGAAGGATACATGGAGCTTTGGTTATGAAATCACATAGAAATCGGTCTAAAACCAAAAGGCCTTAGATGACCTACAAAAAACCCCTACACAAAAATCCCATTTGTGAATAATGAACAATAAAATGAAAATGTGGAAACCTAATACAAATAGTAATAATTGTTAGATTTATGGTAAAATGGATTTCGAGAGAAAAGGGTGAGGATTACCTATCATCAACAAGTAGAGGAGTCCTTTCCATACTAGATAAATGCTCTCAGAAGGCGATAATACCATTAAAACTAGAATAGTGACTTTTTAAGTTCAACCATAGTTGACAATAAAGTGCTTGAATGACAAAGGAGACCAAACACAAGTGACAACAAGTGAGGGTAAGCAATCATAGGGTTTGTACTCTCAAAGTACTCTAGCCATTTGATATCAAGGACGAGATTTGAACCGTCCACCTATGATGTGGTCACATGGACCAATCTTAACCTTGGTAAATGCAATGCATAAGGTAGTGAGATTCATAGCTATTTCTCCTCTATGTGAAAGGGTAAAATAACTTAAGTGTTCATCGTGTAACACATTTTGTTAGCACATGGAGTAAGTTTGAATAGGGAACCCTATGTCTTAAGTTTGAACCATTTATTTATGTCATATATACATTGGAAATCAAGGTAATGGTGACTTGATGTTAAGACACAACTTGTGGGTATTATGAAGACCTAGACAAGGGTAAAAAATATACAACTATAACCCTTCTCTATATATGTGTGTGTGTACATGTGTGGACCTTGTCAAATCAGAATTATTAACTGTGAATAATTGTGATCAAATGAATATTTGTAAGACTTTTCAATGCAGATTTGTTATATTGAAAAGTATTAATGATCAACTACAAGAAACCTTAGAAATACAAAGAAAACAAGTATCTTATAAATTAATAGAACAATCTAAAAGTAATTTATTACATTACACCAATGACAAGGTGTCACAATTGAATTAAGTAAGAGTATTAAAAAAAAATTATCACTGGATGTATATTACATGCAGTACCAAAGCTATAGGTTACAACATTGAGATTTATGGGCCAAAACACATCTAGAATTTAGAAAAAATAATCATTTTTTTATCAGAATGTAAGGAGAAAAGAAGAGGATAGTGATAGTAGTACCATTTGCAAGACATCTTGATGGAGAAGAACAAATCTAGGTGAAGCATCACATCATATAGTGGAACTTTTGGAAATTGTAAAAGGTATGAAACCAAAATGAGTTAGTATTAATGAAGACAACAAAATGCTTTCGAAAGCTATTGTTGAACAAGAAAGTATCATAAAATCCTTGATTGAAAAGCCAAATATGAAAATATCAGGGTTAACTGCAAAAGAGGAGGATAAGGAGGGGTCTTGTAAAAGGAAAGATATAGATAGCATGGCTGAGAGTGATGCCATTAAACCTAAAGATGAAGAGAAAATTGAACATAATTTAGTCAAAAATCCCCTTTAGTACCTAGTCAAGCGAAGAAGCAAAATGTGGAATTGCAGGGGGGGTGTTAAAATATTAGACCTTCATCCTTTGATGCTAAGTTAGAGGAGGCAACAGAGGCGTGGATATTAAAGATGAATAAATATTATCAAGTGTATGAGCATCCTTGCATTATAAAAGCTAGATTAGCCACTTATCAGCTGCAAGGCAAGCCATCCTTGTTGTGAAGTTTATTAGGACTAAGCATAATATAGAGCATAAGACTATGAGTTAGGAAGCTTTTTAAAAGTATTCCAATGAAAAGTATATGACATAAAGATATCATGATGATATAACAAAGGAATTTCATGACCTAAAGCTCGATCATATAGCTACAGATGAACTTGTTGCAAAATTCACCTATCTGCCAAAATATTTACCACACAGTCACAAGGAGAAAGCTCAAATTTAGTGATTTATTACTTTTCTTCCCCTTGCGTTCAAAGAAAAAGATTAGTATGAAAACCCTCAGAACATTGATGAAGCTATTAGGAAGGCCTGATATGTTGCCAAAAATCTAATCAAAGTAAATCATGGCCAAATAAGAAAGAAGACATATTTATTCATGGAAGCAAAGGTTCTAAATTTTCCTCCTTTAAAATTTTTGGTACAAATCACCAAAAATGAAATTTTAATAAGAAAAATCATTATTAGTAGAAAACTCAATCTCACATAGGATTTATACAATTGATTTGAATAGTAAAGAAGTTAATGGAAAATAAACAAAACCATTAAAGTCTTGGGGCTATGGAGAACTTCTTATAGTTTAAAATTACATGTACAATGCCAAATCAATTAAAACCCACATAATGTATAGGAAGCACAAAAAATATAGGAAGCCTCCATAGTGAAATACATGGACAGAAACATTCCTAGAATCAATGTAGCATTGGAGGATTGCCAAGTTGAACATTAATCTACAATCGTTGAAATAGAAGGTAATATCCAGAACCAACATGTGCTCATTTTAATAGATCTAGGGGCTAGTTTAAGCTATGGTAGTGCACAAATAGTGGAAAATGTAAGTTGAACATAGAAAAATATATATTTCTTGGTTGGTACTGCTAGCCACTGGTACAAAAAGATAGTTACCAACTCGGTCATAGATTTTTCTATTGATTTGAATGGATGTAAAGCAACAATAAACTTGAATGTTTTACCCCTAGGATCTTATGACAAGTTAGTAGGAATTCACTCATTAGAAAATAATAGGTCAATCATTAATTACTTAGATAATATTATCAATTGTACCACAAAAGAGGGAGAGTTATAGGTTATTAAAGTTCTACTGATACCAATTTCTAGCTATTGTAGCCTCTACAACAACACCAAAAAGTTTCTAACAAAATTTAACTTTGGGTCCCCGCTCTACTTTTCAAGTTCCTGTGGCTAGGGTTGTGTCATTGAACTTTTCAAATCTTTCAATGTCCTACCCCATTAAATGCTTTTATGTTTATGCTTTCATTATGGCTCTAGACTGCATTAGGGTTTGGAAAAATTGCACTTTCCATGTATACTTTAAATCCCTATATTATCATTATTGCATTCAACATCATTTCCATTTATTCATCTACTTGTATGCTAAATTGATGGAGAGTTTCACTTTGACATGCAAAAATAATTCATATAAGCTTTATATATTGTGGTGTGTATCTTTCCTTTAAAAAAAGACATTTGAAACATGCTAAATATTTACATTGGTATTGTAAAAGTCTCTCGAATACTTAACATGTTCATGTTACATATATTTAAATATTTGGTATTTAAGTGCATGTAAAACTCATTTTATTCCCATAAGCCTACTAACCTATATTATATTGCCATACTAACTTACATTATATTATGCCAAGCGGGGTGAGTTATGGAGAATATATCTAACAATCTCATAATAAGGAGATTATACAAGATTGCAAGCATATTAAATGACATGTACAAGTATGCGATTAACACTAAGACAAGCCACAAAGTCTAAATACTATGACGATAGAAAAGTAATAGCACACAACATATATTGAATAGAAAAACATATATTGAATAGAAAAGTAATAGCACACAACATATATTGAAGGCCGCATCCAACCGCACAATAACTCTCTATGATAACACACCAATGAAAGCATCGCCTATTGCACTGTCTCATGCAAATAAAATTGTGTTTGCGCTAAAAGAATGGGATTAGAATAATGTTGGAAGGCTATTATACACAATGCAAAGTGCCCATTCAAAGCTAAAAAAAAATGATGTGATATACTGGTTCAGCAAATGCTACAATATCATGTATGGATCGATGGATGTGAAGGGCCATTACTTTAAAGGGCGTGTTGATACCAATTGAAAAGTTCAAAAAAAGTCCATGGCAGAGACTTTGAAAAGTATCGCATGTTATACTGCCATAAAATTTATATTGCATTGAAGATCAATCCAAAGGATACGTGCAAAAGACATATTAATATATGCCACCACATGTTTCGCAAAGCGTGAGAGCTCAAAGTAGCATTAAGGGCAAAGACGAGAGGCATATTAATGATGCATTTGAAAAGGCATAGAGATGAAAAACTAGGGCACCAGAAATGAAGTAAGGTAATGTCATTATAGAAGGAGACAATGCGCTAGCAATTGGGGAATGTGAAAACAAGTGTTAGCACAATTTTTTTGACCTTGAAGGGGTAGTGTTATGACTGTAAGCAATGCGTTGAGGGACTATGCGTTGGCAGCCTGATAAAAAACCATGAAAGGGCTGTTGATAAAAAAATGAAAGAATGTCATATGGTTATATGTTATTTTTTTGGTGTAGATTTACCTCACCAAAAGCACCTGAAATGTTGTCATATCAATTAAAACGTGGCACAAACCCTATGGAAGGAGTAGTTTTATGTAGATGCTACAATAAATAAAATCAAAGTCAACAATAAATATTGCATTTGCAAAGATACAAGGTATTTATTTGTTCGAAAAGCTTACAACTCAGCAATATCTACGCGCAAGAATTGAAGACAGAATGCATTGCTAGAGGAATATAATTGAAGGTGGTGAGAGCTAAAGACAAAGACACAGCAGAATAGCACATATACCAGAGCAAAGCCATTAGCGCACCAATCGTGGATATCTCAATGCAGAAGAAGGTGAATTGAAGCAATGCGAAAAGTGCTCACCTACCCATTCAATGATATATGCAGGATTGTAACCATGGCACTGCATTAAGACTATGTCAAATGTAGAAATATCAACACATTGCATTGAAGGATGCGATGAGGGCTACGTTGAAGAATTAGGAATATGCGTTTAAGAGAGAGGATTAAATGCTAGCACACCTTATGGAAGCAAGTCTCAACTCTCTTGCTACCAAATATTCGGCCTCGCAAAGCACAAGCGCAGGTGACAACAACACGCACTCCTACAAAACATGATTAGACATCAAAACGGTGACACGAATGTGTCCATTGACCTTCCACTCAGATAAAAGTGCGACCACGTTGATTTGGAAATGGATATTCAATGAATGAGAAGATCACATACGTACAGAATGGAATATATTATATCTAAGAGAATAAATAGATCGAAGTTTAAATCTCATTGAGTAGAGTGACCTGTTATGGTGACCGCTAGAGGGGCGGACTCCCTTCCTGATGAGTCTACTCTTGCTAAAATCATAAGATCTTAGTATAACCGATTTATAAGTGGTTGGTTATACTCTTGGTGTTATAGTGGCAGCTATGAAATTTGACCCTAAGTCTCCCTTAGATTAAGCCTGATAATTTTCGATTCACCATGTGTTAAAAAAAACAATCATCCAAAACTACACACGCGCATCTTGGGATTCCATGAAAACAAAATAGGTTCAGACAATATTATGTGTTGCCCCATAGTAATAATATAATCACATTACAAGATACACCATCAATACATCACGAGAGCACATATACAATGCGGTGAAAGGGTAAATATTAACATCGGCATTATATCAAAGCAATCATCGTGTGTAGCGGAGATAGTAGTGAAAACTATGTGCGCAGGGTTGTAATGAAATAGAACGTTGCCATTGCTAAAGAAGGAAGGTTTCCACTGATAAAGCAACGCATTGTTGGTGTATATATGATACAGATAATAAGGTTTGAGCCAGCATAAGGTGTCGAAATGATCAAAATTGCTAAATACCCTATTAAAGCAAAGATAAAGACTGAGCTATAAGAATACAATGATATAAAAGATGAAGACTGACCTATAAGAATACAATACAGTGATGCGTTATCTTCAGCATCAAGATGACAAAAACATTTCATGGATATGGACTATTACTTATCTCTTAGAACTAGTGTAAATCTTTTTAAAGCAAAGATGAAGGCTAGAGCTATCAGAATACAATAATGCGTTAGCTTCGGCATTAGGATGAGAAAAAAATTTCAGGGATATGGTCTATTACTTATCTTTGAGTATTAGTTGTGTAAATTTTCTTAGGATGAGTGTGTAAGTCAATTTAATTTATGATGATTACCTCTTATTTTATTATAATAAAAAGCCTTTATTTTCCATATTAATGAATGGTTATGTGTTTATAGGATTTGAATGGCATAACGCTTGATGCTTAATTATATTCAGACATTTTGTGAAGGCATGATCGTAGTCAATAAAAGCTATCTAATATTATGTAACATTTTATTTTATTGCTTTGTAAATGTATTAATTTGTCATAAATGATAAATATTAAAATTATGAAAAAGGTTAAAAGAAAAGATTTAAAGTTATGAGAAAGTTCAAAGGTCTTAAGAAGCATAAAGAGCCAATTGGAAGGTCAAGGGTTATGACGAAGTCCAAAAGTCATAAAACAAGGTGAAAGGTCACCCTCTTCATTTTTATAGATGTCCTCTCATATTTCAAGCAAACGAGATTTTTATGATCTAGATTTAAATAGGAACACAACAAATTACAGATATAACCATAAATACAAAGATGCAACAGAAATAATACTTCATTTCATTAATGTAAAATACTATGTAAAATACTGAAATATGCTTACAAATAGAAATGGAAATAAACCATCTATGGTGTTGGTAGCTTATCTTTGAGAAGAGATGTGGCGGCTACATGCCTGTGAACTGTGTTACAATGAGGCTGAAAGGCTTATTCATTGTTGAGAAACAATGGATAACCGTAAACATCCAAAAACCTAACCCTAGGAGATGAAACACCAAATTGTGGGCCCCGTTTGGGTAAACTGGTACATCAACTTCCCCGGGTTGTAACTTTGGCATATAATCTTTGTTTGACGTGCACATTACCTTTTTAGAAAGATTTATCCGAGGGCTACAACTTTGGGAAGAGCAACATCGGGCCATGGATCCATGTTTCTCCTAGTTTTCCCAAAAAACGTCATTTAGGGCCTCAAAATGACTCAGGAAGTTCAAGACCCAAAAAACTACTAAAAATAGTAAATTGTGATACAATTAAGGAAACTAAAAAACTGAAAGAGTCAGTTGTGGGGGTCCAAATGGGATAGGTGTGTGGCCACCAAGATCCACCGGGATCATTTTAGCACTTAAGCTAGGCTAGTAGTAAGATTGCTATTTTGCTCTTAAGCTAAAGGCATCACCAATTGGTAGCTTATAGGTGGAGGGATTGTGAGGCCACTGTTATGTTATGAAGATGATATGAATTGCTCACATCCCAGAATTGTATTTTGATATGCTTGTGTATATGTACTTGAATGGGTGAAGAGTTTTGTGTGGAGATATTTTATTGTGCCGAAAGCTTTCATTGTGTCTGCACAATCTTTAACCAATAAATTACTATGTTGCGTTGCAAATATTATCTTTGTTAAAAAATGTTACTACCTAAAATTTATTTCATTACATTTTACTTATTAAAAAATAATTTTATTATCATATTTAGAATAAAATTTTCTTTACTAATAATTTATTTATTTATTTATCAATACCTTTCTAACTTATTTTATTATTTTAATGTTCATAGTATGAGATCCTAATTTCCCCCTTTTTTAAAGTATTGCTTTATATCAAAACAACTTTAAATTTTCCAGAATGTTCTTCTCCAATAATAAATATTACATGATTATAAAGAAACCAAATATTCCGAAGATAAATTAATTAAGAACATTGTCCAAGGCTGAACAAAATAGGCATATTCTATTTACACATGATGACATGATAAACATGTCAACTTGCTTATTACTTAAAGTGGGTAAATTCGATTTGGTGACCCACGGGTTAGCATCACAATGTGAAAACTAACAACATTAATTTGCCCGAGGACCTTGGCTACGCAAGGGAGTTAATTGTAAGTTTTTGGACGTCACTTTAGTGAGGTACATTATTACTATTTATAAATAAGTAACTTTTCATGGTATAGATTTATTTTAATTCTGAAACCTTGGTTACCTAAGGAAGTTAATTATAAGTTTTATGAAGTCATTTTAGTAAGTTGCATTATGATTATTTATTATAAATAAATAAATTATTTATTATAAATAATCGTTTATGATATGGGTTCATCTTAATATGAATTCAAGTGTTGAGAGGGATTAAATTTCTCGAGCTTTAAACTTTTTTTGAGTGTAAAACTTGAGAAAAGGTTTGTACCTCAAGAGATTTCATCTCTCCTGTCACTTGATAGTTCCAGAGTTAAGATGGATCTTTTGATCTCTCTCAATGCTTCATAACTTCAGGGTTAAAATGGATCTAGGTTGGTTTCAGTCATGTGCGGCCAAAAAAAATCTAACGAACATATTATTAATTTTATCAATAATATGTAAATTCATCTAATATTAAGATAGTCATTTTAAATATGTGAAATATGTCATATTAACTTAGTTACATAAGTTTGTTGAGATATAAATATTGTTAATAACTTTAATGATGAAATAAAAATATTGAAAGTAAAGTGATGATGTAATAGTGTTGAATGAGAGGAAATGTGAATAATCTCAAACTATTTTCTTATACTATTCTACCCTTGTTACTTTTGTCATCTTTTCATATTGATTATTATTATCAAAAGGAAATGTTAAATTCTAAACCATTTAAATATTTAACTCGAGCTATTTTACTAAACAACATACCTTGTCTCTCTTTCTCTCTAATATTAATAGATTGAATTACTATAACACAAAAATCGATGTATATTGTCAATAATTTTTTGTGCTTACATTGAAATCAATGCACAATGTTATCCCGGTCACTTTAAAATTAATATACGATCATACATCTATTACACCAAATCAGAAATTAACATCTACACTAAAACCAATGCATTTAATGCAAGCAATCAAATAAGATTAGAAAACAACATTTACACTGAAATCAATGCATCTAATGCAAGAAATCAACATTTACACCCAAATTAATGCATCTAGTGCAAGTAAGCAAATAGGATTATAAACCAACATCTGCATTTAAATCAACGCGTCTAGTGCAAGTAAGCAAATAGGATTAGAAACCAACATCTAAACTGAAATCAATGCATCTAGTGCAAGTAAGCGAATAGGATTATAAAGCTACATCTACACTGAAATCAATATATTTAGTGTAAGAAATCAAATAATATTAGAAATCATCTACATTGAAATAAATGCTTTTAGTGCAAGGAATCAAATATTATTAGAAATCAACATTTACAGTGAAATCAATGCATCTAGAGCAAGCAATCAAATAGGATTAGAAATCACCATCTACACTGAAATCAATGCATTTAGTGCAAGAAATGAAATAGGATTAGAAATCATCCTCATTGAAATCAATGCATCTAGTGAAAGCAATCAAATAGGATTAGAAATCATCATCTACACTGAAATCAATGCATCTAGTGCAAAACATATTCTTCCCTCTCTTTCCCCTCCATCGATATCTATATCTCCCTTCATCCCTCCTTCCTTTTCCCCCTATCTCAACTCCCCAAACACACATGCTCTCTCAATCCATATCTATCGAACTCTCACTCCATATCTCAAGCCCCTAAACACCCTCTCTCTCTATATCTCTCTCTTCTTCCCTCTCTTCACTTTCCTTTTATATCTCTATCTCCCTTTGTCTCTCTATATCACCCCAAAAAATACACTCTCTTTCTCAAATCTGTCTATCTATCTATCCCTCCCTACTCTTCTCCCTATATCTCTCTCTTCCCCTTCTCTCCCCCTCGCTTGATTTTATCTCTCTTCCCTCCTATTGTCCTCTCTCCCTTTATCTCCATCTTCACTACCATTCCCTCTCTCCCTCTCCACCTTTCTCTCTCTACTTCTTTCTTCTTACCTCCATCTCTCTCCATCTGCAACTCCATCTCTCTTCTCCTCCCTCTCTCTATTCTCTCACATCCTCTCTCTCTTCCTTCCTCTCTCTCATTTTCTCTCCCAACTCTCTCTCTTTCCATCTTCACCCTCCAAATTTGTTACTATATCCCTTCCTCTCTCCTCTCTACTTCTCTCCTCCATCCTCTCCATCTCTCCTCCTTTGTTGTTGGGTGTGGAGCCTAATTATCTCTTATATTCAAAGGTATTGCCGCATTAGACCCTAGTTCGAAATGGAGCGACAACACCACCCCTAAAATATTCACTGCAGGGGGAGTCCAAGGGGGGGCGGCTGCAACCTTTGGGAAGACCCCCCTTGGCAGGGGGTTTTGGCAGCAGGGCCGCCGAAGCTAAGAATAGACGTAAAAATTCCTTGTAAAAGTATAGTAATTACTAGTCAATCTAGGTTGTTCATTGAGCAGAGATCTGATGGTAGAGGTTATGTTTAATTTAGGTTTCTTTGCCCTAGAAGGCAACCCCTGACTATATATGAGGGAATTGTATTGCATCTATGTATATCTGTATTCTGAGTGAGAAATATAGAGGAGATTGAGAGAGAAGAGAGTGTTACAGTGGATCTGCAGTAGGTTGTATCTCTTCATTTTGCTAGATAACATGAAGGAATGATTGGTTATTCAGGGTGGATGTAACCCAAACTGGTGAACCACGTATATGTGTCTCTCTGGTTTTATGCATTTTCTGTGTTATATTTATTAAATATTCTATGTGTCCCATTGCTATGTAATATATAATTTTCTAACATTTGTCTCTTTATCTCACCCCAATCATATACATACTATCTCTCCATCTCTCCCTTATCACTCCCTCTCTCCTCCCCTCTCTCAAGTCCACTCTCTCATACTTCTTTTCTCTCTCCCTTTCTCTCCTACCTCCCTCTCTCTTCCCCCGTCAGTCTCTTTCTCTCTCTCAGCCCTTCAATCCTCTCTCTTTCCCCATCACTCTCCTCCTCTCTCTCAAGTCATACCTCTCATTCTTCCTCTCTATCCCTTTCTCTCCTACCTCCCTTTCTCTCTCCTTTCCGCCAAATTATCTCTCTCTCTCTCTCCAATCCTCTTTCTTCCCTGATCACACCCTCTCTCTCTCTCTCTCTCTCTCTCTCTCTCTAATTTCCCTCCAATCCTCTCACTTCCCCCATCACTCTCTCTCTCTCTCTCTCTCTAACTATTTTATTATATCTCTCTCTCTCTCCTTATTTCTCCATCTCTCCCCCCTTCTCTCTATCTCTCCTTCTTTTTCTCTTTAACTCACCCCTAAACATACACTCTCTCTCTCCATCTCTCCCTTGTCACTCCCTCTCTCTCTCTCCACTTCCCACTCTCTATGTATTTCTTCTTCCCTCCTTCTCTCCCCATACAACTCCATCTCTCTTTCCCTTCCTCTCTCTTCCTCTCGCATAAGTCTTCTCTCACATCCCTCCTATCTCTCCCTTTCTCTCCTACCTTCCTCTCTATTCCACCATCCCTCTCTATCTCTCTCTCTGCCCTCCAGTCGTCTCACTATCTCCCACCCTCTCTCCTTCTCTCTATTCCCCCCTCCATATTTATCTCTCCCTCTCCCTCCCTTACCCTTCTCTACCTCTCTCACTCTGCTCCTTCTCTCTCTTCATTCCTATTCTCCCTCTCCTTCAGCTTCTCCCTATCGCTCTCACCTGTAATCTCTCACCTCTATCACACTATGTCTTTGTTCTTCCCTCCCATATATATCTTGTTAATATATATCATAATATATTCTATATTAAATAAATAAATTTAAAATTGTTTAATCAAAAGTTATAATTAATAATCCTAATATATAAATATTAATATGATATTAAGCTAGTAAAATAATAGTAATCTTTTAATATTAATATTATGTTTAGTAATTTTTTTTCGCATGATATTAATAATAATTTGTCCCATAGGCTTCACCTAAATAAAACTTTTTTTGAGCACTAGCAAGTATAAAGACTTTTATGGTTCAAATATAAAAAGAGGTTTTATTTATTTACCATACCTATAGTTTATTTATATTTTATCTCTTTGTTTGTCTCTCTATATCATCGCCAAAACATACACTCTCTTTCTTCAATCTATGTATCTATCCCTCCCTCCTCCTCTCCCTTTGTCTTCCCCTTCTTTCCCTCTCCCCCGCTTCTATCTCTCTTCCCTCCTACTATCCTCTATCCCTCTCTCTCCATCTTACTTATCACTCCCTATCTCTCTCTCCACCTTTCTCTCTCTATTTATTTCTTCTTACCACCCTCTCCCTCCCCATGCAACTCCATCTCTCTTTCCCCCACTCTCACATCCTCTCTATCTTCCTTTCTCTCTCTCACTTTATCTCCCACCTCTCCCTTGTGATTCCCTCTCTATCTCCACTCCTCACTCTATATGTAATTCTTCTCCCCTCACTCTCTCCCCCTCCAACTCCATATCCCTATCCCTATCCCTCACTCTCCCCTCCTCTCTCCTCTTCTTTCTCCTCCTCTCCCCCTCCCTCTCTCCTCCTCTCTCTCATTTCCTCTCTCTCATACTTTCTCTCTCTCCCTTCTCTCCTCCCTCCTATATTCCCCCCCCTCTCTCTCTCTCTCTCTCTACCCT
>APFE031361670.1:37279-55277 GCA_000404065.3 Pinus taeda | reverse complement strand
CCCCCATCACCCTCCTCATATCTCTCAAGTCATGCCTCTTGTTATTCCTCTCTCTCCCTTTCTCTCCTACCTCCCTCTCTCTTCCCACATCACTCTCTCTCTCTCTTTCTCTCTCTTCCCCCATATCTCTCTCTCTCTCTCTCTCTCTCTCTCTCTCTCTCCCACTATGTTACCCTATCCCTCCCTCTCTCCTTCTCTCTCCTTCTTTGTCTCTTTATCTCACCCATAAATATACACTCTCTCTCTATGTCTTATTGTCACTACCTCTCTTTATCCACTTCTCACTCTCTATGTCTTTCCTTTTCCCTCCCTCTCTCCGCCTCCAACTCCATCTCTCTATCTCTCCCTCTCTCCTCCCTCGCAAGTCCTCTCTCCTACCTTCCTCTCTCTTCACCCATATCTCTCTCTCTCCCTCTTTGCCTTCCAATCTTCTCACTATCTCACCCTCCCTCTCTCCTTCTCTCTGCCCTCTCCCTCCATCTTCCATATTTTTTCAGGCACCCCCTATAACTAGTTACCTAACATGCTCAAAAACCAAGAGACAGGCCCTAGACCATGTTGAGCTTAATATTGTACCCTCCCCCCCTTCGCATAAGATCCATAGCAGAAGACCCTCCAAGATCACCATCACTCAATCTGTGGTAGGAGATGAGATTGCTTTGGGAAAATAAATCCACTATACCTAGGGTTCTTAGAGCCAGAGAAACCCCCTTTGAGCCCCCTCCATGAAGATCATCTCCTTGAACTTTCAAGGGCTTGCTAGGCCTAAGAAAAAATTAGCACTTTGTTAGTTAATTACAATCAACTTGCTTGATAGTATCTTTCTACAGGAGACTCTTGGACCTACTACTGTCATTTCCCATACCCTTCAAAATATGTTTCCTGGGTAGTTATTCTTTGTATTGGATGCACATGGAAGATCTGGGGGTAGTGCTATGGGATATATCTCCTCTTCCATTAAGCTGCATAATTGTTGGGGAGGGACTGGCCATATTGCTGCTGACATACATTCAGTGGATCTGGGAATGAATTTTAGGATTTATAATCTATATGGACCTTGTCAAAACAGACCTAAATTCTTGGAAAACCTCCTAGATTTAGAGTAGTTTTTGGCAGACCATCTGATTCTTGGAGGGGATCTCAATTTTTCCATCGGTCATGCTGAGTCTTAGGGACATAGAGCACATAGGGATTCTCTATCTGATTATTTCTCATCCATCCTAGATACACATCGGTTGATTAATATCCATTCAGCTAAATTACAAGCGACTTGGAGGAATATCAAGATAGGGGAACATGGTCTGGCTTGCATAATTGATCGCTTCTTGGTCAGAGAGAAGGTATTTGATTTTAGTTTACACATCAGATACTGGGTTGGATCTGGAGGGATTTCTGATCATTTTCCCACTTATATGGACATTGAAGGGGGTAGAACAAAGCCTAAGAGACCTTTTAAATTTCGCTCTGCCTGGCTCAAGGAAGACCCTTATATTAGTATGGTTACTGAATACTAGAAAGAAAATCCTCCTGGGGCTGGGGGTAGTACCACAAATGGTTTTATTCAAAATCTTATAGAGTTGAAGAAATTGTCCAAACAATGGGCTCACAACAGAAGGGTCTAGGATGAACACTCCTTGCGACAGATAGAATCTGAATTATCTATCTTTGAAAATGATCAAGGAGGATTATACATTTCTATTGATCAAAAGGAAAAGATCACATCCCTATACTTTGTTAGAGGGAAAATCCTTAAGGACCATGAAGAATCTTGGTGATTAAGAAGCAGGGCTATATGGATGAAGGATGGGGATGCAAATACCAAATTCTATCATAAGTTTTCTAATGGAAGGAAGGCGATCAATACTATTTGGTAGCTTCAGAATGAATAGAGACAAGTTGTCAACACATTTCAACAACTGGCTTAGTTGTCAACCTCTCATTTCAAATTAATCTACAGTGCCCTGCGGGAAGCAAATCCGGTAGACATCATTAGAGTGGAACAACTTTTTTCGAGGTTCGTAGATCATGAGGAGGAAGGGGAACTAGTCAAAGTAGTTACTCTGGAAGAGTTGGAGGCCACCTTGAAGTGGTTTAAAAAAGACAAAAGCCCAAGACCCGATGGATGGTCAATAGAGTTCTACTTGGCTTTTTTTGACATCATAGGTGAAGATCTACTAAAATTGGTTGAGGATACCAGAATTAGTGGGAATATAGCAACATCCATCACGTCTACCTTCATAGTGCTCATCCTAAAAAAAATAATCCGGTCTCCTACGAAGAATATCACCCTATCTCACTCTACAACTGCATTTGCAAGATTATTTCAAATATCATTGCCAACCGGATGCAGCCCATTCTTTCCAAACGCATCTCACCGAAGCAATTTTATTTCTTACAAGATCGATAGATCCATGAGGTAGTGGGCAATGCACAAAAAGTATTACATACTCTACATACCAGGAGATTCAAAGGTATGATTCTGAAAGTTGATTTATCTAAGCCATTTGATAGAGTAAATTGGTTATACATTATAATTCTTTTAACCTATCTAGGTTTGCCATTCATATTCATCATATGGATTATGAGTTGTATAACTAACATTCCCTTCAGCATTTTGGTCAATGGAAATGTATCCCCCTTTTTCTTCTCTGAAAGAGGTTTGTGGCAAGGATGTCTGCTGCCACCATTACTCTTCCTAGTAGTTATGGAGGGCCTCAGCAAACTCTTAAAGGATGAACATAGAAGAGGTAGATTACAGGGAATAAAGATATCAGACGGTTGCATGCTAACACATTTAATTTTTGTGGATGATGTCCTTATATTTCTGAATGGTAGCATTGGTGACCTCACCATCATCAAAGCCTCTTTCTCCCTATTTCAAATGGCTATAGGTATGTTGATAAATGATGCAAATGCTATGTTGACAGCAGCAAAATGCACACCACACAAGATCCTATTTGCACTTCAACACTTCCCATTTACTCGATTGAGCCTGGTGGAAGGTCTACAATATCTAGGGTACAAGTTAAAGCCCCTAGGGTACAAGATCGCTGACTCGACTTGGCTCATCTCAAAGATGGGAAAAGGACTCAATATTTGTTACCTCAAATATCTATCGTGTGTTGGGCGACTCACACTCATCAACAACATACTAGAAGCCACACCAGTTTACTAGATGTCTCTAGCTTGGATACCCAGGGGTATCCTCACCAGTATGCAATCCCTTCGTTGCAGATTTCTCTAGAAGGGTAGCTTACAGGGCAAGACTTTTGCTTTGGTAAATTGGGATGTCCTTATTTTACCAAAGAAATTGAGGGGGATGGGGCCTACAAAAGCTCGAGGATTTCTCATCTGCTCTGGCTACTAAGCTAGGTTGGCACCTGGTAATAGTAGATAGTCTATGGTTGAAGGTTACTGCTGCAAAATATATTTCCCCAATGCACATTATGGATTGGATTAGGTGACCACACCGATGTACATCTGGGATATCTATCATATGGAAGGAGGTTATAAAGGCTTTAGATCCTATTAGAGTGGGTATTACTTGGAGAATAGACTCAAGAAATAAAGTGTTCATTGGTATTGATCCATGGATTGGCTGTAGGAACATGCATAGACTACCAAATGATCTCATACATCACCTACATAATCAAAATACCTCTCATATAGCTCATATTGTTGATGATGATAATATGACTTTCCTACAACAGGCCTGGAAAACTGCACTTCATCTACATATACCTCCTCAATGGTTTCAGCTATGGGAGGATTATACACATGCACTTATAGAGGCTCACATAAACATCACTAAAGGCAATAATGAGGTAATTTGGGCTCTATATAAAACTAGAAGATACTCCCCCAAAGATGGCTAGTTGGCCCTGTCAGAACCTAGAAGACCTCAGATCATTGTAGATTGGTGGATGCATCTCTCGAAGCTTAAGTCCACCCACCACCAAGTCTCAGATGCTAATGCGACTATCTTGTGGAACAAAATACCTTTAGGCAATAACCTCCTTAAGTAAGCACAATATGGCCCTCACTGGTGTCACCTTTGTAGAAGTGAAAATGAATCCGTTCAACACCTGTTCCTTAACTACACAGAAGCCTGAAAATTGTGGGATATCATTATTCCTGTTGTTGCTCCATCAAATATATGGGCTGGCTTAACTATTACTATGGCCTAGTAGACCTGGTATACATCTGCTTCTGCTCCTAAGCAACAAAATCTGCCCCTTTTGATATGCTGGGCTATTTGGATTGCCCGAAAACACTTAATTTTCTAGAACCAACTACCTCACTGGTATACTACTATTGCCAAGGTTTTTTCTGACTACACCCTTATTCCAGATGACCCACCCCCATGGAGGCCCAAGAATATTGTACTTGAACTCATTGATGATAGCAAGCCATGGGCATATTTCGACGGGGCGGCACAAGAGACTGTGTGTGGTGGGGGAGCTATACTACATATCAACCATCATCATTCCTACAACAAGCTCATGGGTTTCAGAAGAGGCACCAATAAATTTTCAGAACTACTAGCTGCAAAACATCTCATACAATTTTCTTTGGAGAGAAATTGTAGAGACTTACAACTATTTGGGGACTCCAAAACCATATGTGAATGGTTGAAATAAAACATCTATATGCTCTTCTTTTTCTTTCAGTCATATTTTGGATGAAAATCTGAGATTGATTTCATCATTTGACTCCTTCATATGTAAACGCATTTTTAGGGAGCAAAACGGGGTTGCTGACAGCCTATCCAAAGAAGTTGCAATCGGCGAGTCAAGCATGAGGATGATTTGGGAATAGCATGATGGAGAACACTACCAATACTATCACTGGTTGTTTATGGATATGATAGTATAATTTTTTGTTGGCATATGAACATTATCATTTTGTGTATATATTTATCACATGAAGCATTTATCATTTTTTTATATCTTGTAGTTTTCTACAGTTCTATATATATTGTTACCTTTGTGCGCAGATCAAGGCAACAATTTTTTATCACTGTTGATGATGACAGTTACATTTTTGAAAATGATCTGAATATGCATTTATGCATCTGCAAAATGTAATTTCTTTTTATTAATGAAATTATGATTTTTCCCAAGAAAAAAAAGAAAAGAAAACAAATTTAATATTGTATTAATCCAAAGTTATTAAAATTAATAATGCTAATATTTTAATATATTAATATGAATATTAGATTTAATAATAATAATATAGTAATATTTTAATATTAATATTAGGTTTAATAATGTTTTTTTTGCATGATATTAATAATAATTTGACCCATAGGTGTCATGTAAATAAAACCTTTTTTTTCAGTGTTAGTAAGTATAAAGAGTTTTATGGACAAAATACAAAAAGAGGTTTTATTTATTTACCATACCTCCTTTATAAATATGGTATTTGGGACATGGTATTTGAGCTATGGTATTAATAATTATTTCTTCTATGGTATTTGGCCAATAGGCTTCGTCTAAATAAAACATATTTTCTGAGTTTTTGTGAATATAAGGATGTTTATGGAGTAAATATATAATTATTTATTTATTTATTTAACATACCTCTAGTTTATTTATATTTTTCTTTATTTACCATACCTCTAGAGTAAATATAATTTTTATTTATTTATTTATTTACCATCCCTCTGGTTTTATTTATATTTTTATTTATTTATGATACCTTTTTTGAGTGTTCGGCAAACCTTTTTTATATTTTATATTTATATTTGTTTTTTATTATATAATAATATTAGGATTGATTTTTAAATATGACCAACATTAAATTAAAAATGTTAAATGTTAAACAGTATGTTTATGTTTACATGTTTATGCATTTATATGTTTACGTGTGTTTATATGTTTACCTTGGAAATATCTTAACTTTTAAAATGACATAAGGTACCTTGTCCCTTTACTGTCTAAATAAATGGGTTAAGTGTTTAGCATAATTTAAAAAAAAATGTTGTCAATGTTTACCACATTTATGAAAAAATATAAATCAAGATATAAATAATAAAAGAGGCTATTATATAAAGAAAAACGAGAGGTATTATGCATTTAATATTAAAGAGGTTATAATATCTATCTTAGGTGTAGAGTGATAAATGTACAATTGAAAAAATAATCTCACTTAAAAATATAAATAATAGGTAAAAAATGGAGATGTTTTTGTATAGTTTGATATGTTAATATAACTAGCAATCACACTATATGTTAAAAAATGATGGATGCAGTTAATACTCAAAATCAATTTAATAGTTTAAAACTACAAAAGCTTAAGAACTCCTTTGCTCCTGTATAAGTCAAATACAAAACAAACGGGAAAAACATAAAAAATCAGTAAATTGAAACCAAAATGCATATGGGCCAACAATATTGTAGTCTGCAACACGTCATCCTACAATCAGAATTTGAATGTTTTGCAAGATTTTGTTTTCCATTTCGAATTGAGAGAATAGGCAACATTAAAACTATTTTTCTATTAATTTTAATAATGGATGTAAAGCAACAATGAGCATGAATGTTTTACCCCTAGGATCTTATGATGTCCTACTAGGAATTAACTCATTAGAAAATAAAAAATCAATAATTAATTGCTTAGATATTACTATCACCTGTACCATAGAAGAGGGATAGGTACATGTTATTAGAGGTAAACCCATATCAATTTCAACTTATGCAGCCTCTACAATGACACCCAATTTATTTTGTCAAAATTTAAATTTTGGGTCCAATGTCCTAGCCCCCATCCAATCCTATCATGTTTATGTTTTCCTTCTGGCTCTCAACTGGATTAGGGTTTTGGAAAAATGTCACTTTTTATGTTTACTTTAAACCCCTACACTAGCGTGATCGCATTTAACATCATTTTCTTTTAGTCAGTTGCTTGTATGCTAAATTGATAAAGTTTTTTCACTTGTACATGCAAAAAAATTCTTATAAGCTTTATATATTGTGTTGTGTGTCTTTCTTTCAAAAAATATATTAGAAACATCCTATGTATTTGCATTGGTGATGTAAAAGTCTCTCATGGACTTTGTAAAACTTACTTAGACTATACTAATTATCACCCTATCTGTTACATATTTAAATATTTAGTGTTCAAGTGCATGTAAAACTCATTCTATTCCCCATAGCCCTACTAGCCTATATTATATTATGGTAGGTTGGTGAGTTATGGAGAATATATCTAAAAATCTCATGATGGGGAGATTGTACAATTGTGAGAAGGGTTACATATTAAATGACACGCACAAGTTGTCAAGTATACGCTTGTGACTAAGTCAAGCCACAAAATATAAATACGATTACCATATGAAAACAAGGCCGCATAGCTAGCATTCCTTGCCGCATAGTTTAGTTATTAAATTTTGAAAGGTATAAAATAACTCAGACATATGAATAAGGGACACATTGTAGATACTCTTTCTTAGTTTAAGTATAGTTATGTTAGTGTCAAAGACATACATGAATGGGAAAACAAAGTGTTATTCAATAGTCCTACAACACTACTAATGACCTAGGACTAGGAATAGCACCTCTAACAACTAGAGTGGTGTGGATCAGAAATAGTACCTCTAACAACTAGAGTAGTGTGGAAAAATTAACAATAACTAGAAACAAATAATATTGATGTACTAGTATTGGAGAAAATCTACTAGTAAAATATATTTTTAATATAAAATATTATCATATTTAAATGACAACTAAAAATAAATATAAAAAATATCTAATATTTATATAGTAAATATAACTAAATAAAAAATATAATAATGATGACCCCTTCGAAAAAATAAGCCAAAAAAATTAGTTGAAAAGTGGATATGTCAAAATGATGTAAAGAAAATGATGGATATGAATGTATTTACTACAACTATAATCTCATCTAGACTCCAACCCATGTTGTTGTACCGACAGAAAGGAGTGGTTGCAACTTGCATATGTTGATGAAGTATTGGGATGTATCCATCTCTCTCTCCCAAGAAAGGAATGTCATCCCCGAGTCGTACATATCTAGGCTTTAACAGAATTTAATGCACTGCAATAGTAATTTACTTCAGGATAAATGCTTCGTACATATTTAGGCTTTAACAGAATTTAATGCACTGCAACAATAATTTAGTTCAAGATAAATTCTTTGCTAACCTCTTAGTTAAGAGCACGTAAATTAGTTAAATACGTCGTGTGCTAAGCCTGAGGCACCCATGGTTTCAAAAATTGAATTTATTGAATGGAGTTAGGTTCTGGAAAATATGTTGTAATTGATAAAATTTGGAAAATTTTCAAGATAAAAATCGGCACCCACCTTTCTCATTTAGACTTATATTTTGGCCTCCAACATCACACAAGATGAATTTTCAACTTTGCATATGAATACAAATCCAACCCAGCTATTTCATTCAATTGCATTTAAGAAAGGCAAGGGACCAGAATAGCAAGCCCACAGTATGAGAGTGGACACAAGTCACTAAGAACACTCTGATGAGATATAAAAGTAAATTAAATCTCACTAACATGAAAAAACTATATATTGACAATTATACAATTGAAATAAAAAGCATGAGCACTATTCAGAAGGATGGAATCCATTTTTAAGACAATTTTCCACTATCTTAATGGAATAAATCATTGTCATCTTGCAATAGCAAGCTACAATCTAAATAGTCTTTCACTCTAAAGAAAGGTGTTGCCCTCCCTTTTCTCATCCTACTTTTGTGGCAAAAATTAGTTAAATACTGAACAACAAAAATCTAAATTAAAATTAAACTTGTGAGTTCGATACACAAATACAATAATCTCAAATTCTCTACCATCATCACAACAAAAATCCATAAAATCCTTTGATTTATAAGTGTGTAAGCTGGTGCAGGCCACACCTTGTTATTCCCAAAGAATTGTTGATTCTAGACAGGGATGCATATCATATTTTCACCTAAATATGTGAATATTCTAATGAAAATAACTACACCAACTAAATTTCTAAGCCAAGTAGTCACTTGATATCATGCCTGAGAAACATCAAATGATCACTGTCAAATGAACCTGTGGATAAATGAGTGTTGGGCTCCTAAGCATAATCAACCCTCAAATTTTTTGATGGACTAAACTTCCATTTATCCCTGGTATAAAGATGAGATGAATACTTCCAACAAGATAATAAATGAAGTGTGAAAGCAAGACATAAGTGCTAGAAACATGAAACATCTTTTGTCATTGTGAGAAAATTGGTTTTTGAATAAATTGAAGTTGTTGTAGCCTCCACATCAAATCATATTTCTGTTATTTTTGTAGATGAAACCTTGGACCTGATAATAGGTTCCAATCCTTTAGAAGTTAGAACTACTACCTCTTAAAAAATGGTTCAAATGTCTACAATCTTTAATATAATTCAATGCCTGATATATCAGGGAAACTTAGTCCCCAATAGGATATTTATTCATATATATATAAGAAAAAAAATGAAGATATATAAAAATAAAATAATGTAGAGAGAGACAGTGAGTACATCATATACTATATTTTAAATAAAATTTCATGTACATTATGAATGTCTTACATATTTAGTTGATATGAGTAGAGATTCTATACATACCATTGTAGGCATTACTCTTTTGAAGACTCGTTAAATTTAATTTATCATACCTGACTTCATATTCCATAGCTTCTGCTTGTTGTTGTTGGGGAGAATCTAATGTGATCCCCCGAAGATCTTCCAAACCCCATTTGCAATATGCTTGCATTTCCTTAATTCAATGCAGACCTTTCTGCTGGAAATAAAAATACAATTGCATGTGGTTATACAATTAGATTTATATTATATATTGGTTTAACCCTAAATCCTATTGTGCCAAACCATATGATTCTAGATGAAACACTGCCTTTAATGACCATCAACTAGTGTTGTTTCTCCCTATTCTTGTTATTTTTTCTTTGAACTCATATGTATTTCTTTGTTGAAGTGGTTCTAGCAAGAAAAACTAGGGAACATTCTACCCCTCCCAAGCCTCCTTTGAAGGTCCTAATGTTCTACATTCATGTTCTTGTATAATATTGTAATTGGGGAATACAATATTCATCATTGGCACATCTTTGTTAGAATTATAATATTGGAAAACCAACATCATATTGTCGACAAATGCAAAAGCATAAAGTGAGTAACCAAGAAGTTGGTAGAACAAAAATAAATCTATTTAGGACTATATGCAGAGATTAACAAACAAGAGACTACTAGCTAGAAAAATATGATTGATTAATCATCCAAACATACAAGCTTGGTACCCTCAATATTGAGGCAATTGTCCATGTGGGAGAAAAGAGTCCTCCATTTTAACATATGATCATGTTCTACATTTGCCAACATGTTGGCATGTTGATCACTAGTAGAGGCTTTCACAAACAACTTATCAATTTTAGAAGTCCCTGATATGTGCTCTCGAGAAGTATAACCAATCTCTTCTTTAATCAACGCTCTAACTCTTTTTTGACTCCGTTTTAATGTTGTTTACAAACAAGAACTTTAGTTAGTCATTCATCATGTATTCTCATCTTTAATCACTGGAAAAAAATCAATATGAAGGAAAGTAAGACAAAACAAAATGATATTAATGTCTACAAATGACTAAATGGGGTGATTGGGACTTTGAATGCATAACCAACATAAAATACTAAAATAGTCAAGAGGAAGAAGCTAATGCCTCTCCAATGAAATCCGATAAAAATTGAAATAAAATAAAGTAGAAAATTGTTCTACTAAAGCATAGGAGAACTGCCAAAACCTATTGAAGCAATTACAAAATAGCAAGTCGATGGATCATAAATAGATAGACTTGCAAGTCTATTTCCTGCACCTCTATTGAAAATTTAATTCCTTATGAAAAGTCTAGAATGTAACAGAAATATGGATCCATGCAGTATATAAGCATAGAACCTAACTATCTAATGTACTAGAAATAGATAGTTTGAAGCATATTCAGAGAAAAGGAAGTGTTTGATCTAAGAAACAAGTAGTAACACCCGGAAGATGACCTTTGATATCCTAATAGTTAAGTTCCCACCACTAGGAAGCCAAAATAGCAGCTACACAATATGAAGAAATCAATGTAGTGTAAGAGTTCACAACTACCATGAGGATCATTATGAATAGAGAATAATATTTGAAATTAATAATGCAAAGGAAATTGCTAACTAACCTTTCACAGAAAGAGATGCAGAGCAAGTGAAATCCATGCTTGAAGAATCATTCAGGCTGCAATAATGGCAATGACAACTAAAAGTTCCCTGCGAGTTACACAGTTATCCAACATTTTGCTTTGAGTAAAACCACTCCCTACTGCACTTTACAGGTGGGATCGAATCTTCTCTAGCAGCTAGGTGCTCAAAGCCTTCCTCATTAAGGTTTGCATTAGTAGGCCTCTTTACATTGTCAAACAAAGAATCAAAAGCACATGAATTTGAGATCAATCTTTCCTCTAATTTCCTGTTGGTTGCCTCATTAATTTGGTGTTCATCTCTAGCCTCAAATGCATCACTCCTAGCATGTTGCGTATCAATAATCTTTGAATCGCCAATTTCAAAGACATCCACTACTGTATAATTTGTTCCTGTTATTTTTTCTTCTACTTTGGTCTTAGGTGCTTCTCGCAAATTCTCCTTACTATTTTGGTAAGAACTTAATACACCTGATCCAACAAAAACCTCAAGGATAACGTGCACCTATTTACTATTTCTCACATGATTGATATTACCCAGATTCATCGTGTTATTACTTGCATGAAAAATTAACACACCGGTAGTCATGCTCGTCTGTCTTGAGGAAATGTGGCAAATAGCTTCAGGTCCAAATGTTCAAATGTATCAATCCAATTAGCGGTAGAGAAATATAATTACACAAAAAAACCTCACGAGAAGTAACCAATCAGTTGCTTAGATAAAAAAATAAAAAAAAAATAAAAAATTATTTTTGTTTTATAAAATTAACATTATAACATAGCTGTTTAATTTTTGGTGAACTCTTTGATTAATTGAATGTCAACCCATCTTTGAATGAGTATATCCACTACCGAGACAAAGATAATAATAACACACAACATATATTCAAATACACGCATCCAAATGCATAATAATACTCTATGATAACACACAATAATGAATGCATCACCTATGTCCCTATTTTCACGCAAATAAAATTGTGATTGCACTAAAAGCACGGGCTTAGAATAAATGTTTGAAGGCTACCATACAGCATGCAAATAACGCATTCGAAGCCAAAAAAATAATGCAATATATTGGTTCAGGAAATTCTATGGGATCATGCATGTGCAGGGCCATTTCTTTAAAGGGCATGTTGAGACCTATTGCAAAGTTCGATGAATCCATGGCAGATAGTTTGAAAAGCATGGCATGTTATAATTCCATACAATATATATTGGGTTGAAGATCCATTCAAAGGATATGTGCCCCCATCGTGCATCCCAAAGTGGGAGATCTCAAAATAGCAGGTGACAACAACAACGCACTCCTACAAAACATGATTAGACATAAAACAAAACATGATTAGACATAAAAACGGTGACATGAATGAATGAATCGATTCACCTTCCACTAAGATAAAAGAGCGACCAAGTTGATTTGGTAATGGATACTCAAAGAATGAATGGTCACATACGTAGATGATGGAATATACAATGGGTAAGAGAATAAAATTGGTAATGGATACTCAAAGAATGAACGGTCACATACGTAGATGATGGAATATAAAATGCGTAAGAGAATAAAAGGAGCGCAGTAACAATCACAAAAAGTTGCACACGCATCTTGGGATTCCATGAGAACAAAATAGGTTCAGACAATATTATGTGTTGCCCCATAGTAAAAATATAATCACATTACAAGATACACCATCAATACATCACGAGAGCCCATATACAATGTGGTGAAGGCTAAATATTAATATCGGCATTATATCAAAGGAATCATCGTGCGTAGCGGAGATGGTAGTGGAAACTATGTGCGAAGGGTTGTAATGAAATATTTTATATTCAACATTTCCATTATGTTATGGAGTAATGCATTTTTGGTGTATAGATGATACAAATAACCAGGAAGGTTTGAGCCAAGCATAAGGTGACAAACTGATCAAAATGGCGAAAGACCCTATTAAAGCAAAGATAATACATTGGTGCTTTAGCTTTGGTATCAAGATGAGAAAAACATTTCAGGGCTATGGATTATTACTTACCCCTTAGTACTAGTGTAAATCCACTTCATTTATCATTATCATCTCTCATTTTATTATAATAAAAAGTTTTTATCTTCGAGTTTAATGAATGGTTATGTGTTCCAAGGATTGGAAAAGTATAATGTTTGAATGTTTATTTATATCTAGATTCAAGAAGTGATTTTTATGTTGATCGTTGATTACTGCATTCATGTATATTTGATTGCGGAATATGTGAAGAATCAATAATTCAAATAAGCTTAGGGGACTTAAGACATGATTTAAGTTAACAAAAACTACAGAATGATGCACTAAGGTAACTTTACAATATTACAAGAACATTAATGAACTTTTGAAGACCATTTCTACATAATATTATGTCAAAATTTATTACATCTTATTTTATTGCTTTGTAGATATATTAATTTGTCATAAATGAAAAATATTAAAATCATGGAAAAGGCCAAGAGAAAATATGAAGTTGAAAGGTCCTAGGGAGGATAAAGAACCAATTGGAAAGTAAGAGTCACGAGGAAGTCCAAAAGTTATAGGAGAAGGTGAAAGGTCACCCTCCTTATTTCTATAAATGTAACATCATGCTTCAAGCAAAAGAACTTTTAGCACATAAGCTAGGCTAGTATTAGGATTGCTATTTTGTGCTTTAGCTAAAGGCATCCCCTCTTGGTAGCCTATAGGTGGAAGGATTGTGATACTAGTGCTATTTCATGAATATTATATGAGTTGTTTCACCCACAATTGAGTTTTGACAAGCTTGTGCACATGTACTTGAATGAGTGAAGAGTTTTGTGTGAAGATATTTTATTGTGTGGAGAGATTTGATTGTCTCGGGACAACCTTTGATGAATAAATTAGCTATAGAGACATTGATTGTGTTTCATTAAAACTATTACCCTTGTCAAAAAGAGTTACTACCTAAAATTTCTTTTGTTGTCTTTTACTTATTAAAAAGTAATTTTATTATCATACTTGAATTAAAATTCACCTAAATGATAATATTTTTTTTTATAGTTGTAAGTTATTTGTTGGAAATAAATCCACACCATAGAAAACAAAGATGTGAGAAATGAATTTATATTTGTTCATTGCAGTTCTTGTAGTATTAATCTCTTCATTTATCATACATTGAATTACTAGCAAGCATAGATCCATCTTATATACATATCTAACATGAGCCGAGAGGGATCAAATTACTTTAGTTGTAAACTTTTTTAGGGTGCAAATACAATGTTGTATTTTTCATTGTTTAAATTGTACTTTTGCTAAATAAATAATATGGGACATTAATGAACAAACAAACTTACAAATCTATAAATAAACCCTCTCACTCAATTAATAAAAATTGTATTTCTAATTTTATATATAAATTATAGTTTATATTTTTATTGATAATATATATTATATAATTTAAAAATAATTATTGATATATATAATTATAGATTAACATTTATGAAAAATAATTAATAATAAATATAAATTTTTAAATAATAGTTATTAATAAATAATTAAATATTTCAATAACGTGTATTTTTATTTATTTTATCAAAATATTAATTCAAAGGTTTCAATACCTTTCTACTTATTTTATCATTTTTATGTTCATTGTATCAGATACTAATTTTCCTTTCTTAAATGTATTTCTTCATATGAAAACAACTTTAAATTTTCCACAACGTTCTTCTCCCCTAATAAATATGACATGACTATAAACCAACCAAATATTCCGAAGATAAACATTATCTACAGGTGAACAAAATAGGCATATTCCATTTACACATGCTGACATGATAAACATGTCAACTTGCTTACCGCTTAAACTGGTAAGTTCGATTTAGTGACGCATGGGTTAGCAGTAATTTTTCCGATGACCTTGGGTAGGCAAGGGAGTCAATTATAAGTTTGACGAAGTCACTTTAGGCATGTACGTTATGACCATCTACTATAGATAAATTTTATAATAGGAAATATCTCAACCTTTAAAATTGACATAGGGTACCTTGTCCCTTTACCTTCTAATATCATTTATTTAGAAATGGGTTAAGTTTTTAGCATAATTTAAAAAAGATTGTTTTAAATGTTTACCGCAATTAAAAATATATGTATAAATAATAAATACCTTGTTATACAAGGTGAAAAAAATATAAATAATAAAAGAGGTTATTATATAAAGAAAATGGAGAAGTATTATATAATTTAATATTAAAAATGTTATATTAGCAATTACATTAGATGTTGTAAAGGAAATGTCGTAAGGCAGTAAATAGGAAGTAGTATTATAGAAGAAAGATGATGTGACCAAAGTACTCTATAGGGAAACGGGAGATAGGGGCACGCTACCTAACTATGTAAATGTCTAAATAAAATGGTGGATGATTATGTGAAGCACGAAAGGAAGTAATATCATATAAGAAAGAAGATGTGATGAAAGTGCTCTATAGGGAGATGGGAAATAGGGGAACCTACCTACCTAAGTAAATGTATAAACGAAATGGTGGATGATTATGCGAGACAAGGAATTTACGAGGAGGCACTGGATTTTTATTGTGATATGTAAAAAGTTGGTACCCAACCTAACCATTTCACCTTCACCAGTGTTCTCTCGACATGTGCTAATTTGGTGGATATGGAACATGGGAAAGCAATCCACCATGACATAACTGCCAGTGGACTGTAGTGTAATGCCATAGTGAGTAGTGCTATTGTAAATATGTATGGTAAATGTGGTTGCATAGAGACTGCATACGAATTTTTTGACAGAATGCCTGAATGAAATGTAGTATCTTGGAAAGTTATAATATGAGGGTATGTGGAGGATGGGAACACAGATGAGGCCATGCAAATTTTTCTTCAAATTCTTGAATGGGACATGGTTTCATGTATTGTAATACTTTTTGGATATGTTCATAAGGGGCATCTTGATAAGGCTATGGAGCTCTTTCTACAGATAGTGATGTACATAAAATTTTCAGTAACATGTCTAAACAAGATGTTGTCTCTTGGACTTGTATTATTGTATTATATTCTATTGAAAAACTTTCTTGACTTTTTAAATGACCTAAAATATTATAATCATGCAATTCTTCTCTTAACAATTTAGTCTTTTACATTCTTAAAATTTTACAATCAATTGTGATTATAAAAATATTAACATCACTTATATGTATCACATCATTTATCTCAAATTAACATAATAATAAACAAAAATATAAAGCAAAGCTATCTTAACTAATTTTAAAAAATAATAAACAAATCAAAAACAAACATAATTCGAGAAAAGTTATCTTAACTAATTAAAAACAACAACAACAACAACAACAACAAGAAGCATACTCCAAGAAATTATATTTGATGTTGTTTTTTATAAATCTAAACTTATGATCCATCTTAAAAGCATTCAACCAAACTTAGACCCCTAGCCAAAAAACTCAAACCCCTGTCTGGTAATACCCCCTCTTATATCAAATATTCATATTCTTTTGTTCAATGGATTAATAACATAGAAATGAAAGATGAAGACCTTATGGCTAGCTTTAATATCGTATCCCTGTATACCATGATTCCTACTGATAAAGATATTGAGATCATGAGAAACATCACTGATAAAGAGATTGTGGACCTTCTGGAGCTATGCTTGAAATCCTCTTACTTCAGTTTCAATGGTAAAATTTATGAACAAACTCATGGTGTGGCTATGGGCTCTCCTTTATCCCCCATAATTTCCAACATCTTTATGGAGCACTTCGAACAGAAAGCTCTTAAGTTATTTCCATACACCCCTCAATAATGGAAAAGGTTTGTTGATGACATATTTGCCAAATGGAGTCATGGAAAAAAAAACTTGACCTTATCCTCAATCACTTGAATAGCCTCTCTCACCATATAAAATTCACTATTGAAATTGAAAATAACAACCAACTTCCCTTTCTCGATATCCTTCTAACTAAAAGAGATGGGTATCTTGGTTTCCAAGTCTATAGAAAGAAAACCCATACAGAAAGATATCTTCATGCAAATTCCCATCACCACCCTAAACAGAAGATTGGCATCATTAGGACCTTAACTACTAGGGCGGCCAGAATATTTGATGCGGACCATCTAAATGATGAGCTTAACCATCTTCACAAGGTGTTTGAACTAAATGGCAACAATATAAATACCATAAAGAAAGCTATGCACCTATCCCTAAACAAGATTTACAAGGATATTAAAAATCAAAATTTATCCACTCCTCAAGTCTCCCTGCCATACATAAAAGGCACCACTGATAAAATCTCTAAAATTCTTAATAAACATAACATTAGTCTAACATTCACCGCTACTAATACCATCAAAAAATTATTCAATTATGTCAAGGATCCCATAAACCCTAAACTTCAAAAAGGTGTTTATGTGAGTCCTTGCTCATACGGTAAGGAATACATAGGTAAAACTAGTAGGTCTCTTAATATTAGAGTTAAAGAACACACTGTTGACTTAAGAAGAGAAAGGACCTCTAAATCAGCCTTAGTTGAACATGTTCACTCTTCCTCTCATTAGATCTGCATGGAAGACATCAAACTGGCTAGAAAATAAGACCACTATCGCAAAAGGAAAATCAAGGAAGCCATTGAAATAGAAAAAAGGAAGAACAACTTGAACCAGGATGATGGATTAAAACTAAACAATACTTGGAAACCTTTACTTAAAACCATAAAAGCCAATAATTAACTATGTTCCCTTAATAAACCTTAAAAAAAAAATATTA
>APFE031361670.1:14062-26047 GCA_000404065.3 Pinus taeda | reverse complement strand
TTGAGTTAAGACATGTATGTAAAGATTTATTCTTCAATGAGATCTCATTGTCAAGCAAAGTATTGAAATGAAAAACATCAATAGCTAAGTAGATAATAATATTTTTATGGGTGGAAACTTTTTTTATAATAAATTAATGCACACGATAATATATTATGTATATACAAATGAGTTTTTTTTAATTGTAAATAAGATATACTATGACATGATGTAACCTAACACTAGCTTGACCTATCCATAAATAATAAGTTAACAATGAATGCTTGTTGTTCCTTAATATAGGGCTTTTAGTGTTTTAACATAGGCCTCATTTTTAAAATATATTTCCCTACAAAACCTGTTGATGTAGGAGGTTGACGAAAATGGGGTGGTAGTCTGGAATTAGACTATTGGTTAACTTTAGAACCAATAAGTTCTGCTTTAATCAGATTTTGTACGTCTATTTCCACCTGAGGGTCCAACCTTCTTGACCAATCACCATCGACCCTTCTTTGAATTTTTGTTTTGTTAGACACTTCAATCCACGCCATCGATTTCACTCCAAATCCAACGGATATCGCCAAATCTTGTGTGAAATCTTGCACGATTGATATCACGTCGAGAGCGCACGAAATCTCTGGTTTTATCCTACTACATGTTACCCACTTAGGCTAATCGTGTGAATTTTAGAAATATCATTTACCACTTTTATGGTGCGTGAGGTACTGTTCACCACTTTTCGTATACTACCCACTTGCTTAATTCATACTTTTAAGAAAGACATTTAAGGAAAGGTTTATCACTTAAGCTCAATATTAACCCTTAATACTAATCAACTGTGAAAATGTATAAAGAGAGAAAAATGCTCGATTAGGGTCCAAAATGCCAAAACACATATACAAATGAATTTATGCACCAGGATTAACACGCAACACCACACTTGATCATTTATTCAATAAAATAGAATTTCTACAATTTTTCCCTCTTGACTCGTTTACAACAGTTTTTCTGACCTCTATTCATTCTCAAACCCTATCTCTCACACATCTCTCACTTACTTTGTTCTTGATCATCTAATCTCTCTATCATTACATTCTTTCCTCTTTTAGGAATCAAATCCTATCCTAACTTCATTGACAACTCAATCTCTCAATCTCTCTTTTTATCAACTCAACCATTAAATCCCTATTATCAATCTCTAATATACACCTATACTAATAACGTATGTCCTATTATAAAAATAATACAATATTCTAATTATTACAATAATTGGAGTAAAGATAATTTTCGAGAGATCCAACCCTCTCAACTAAGAATTGATTTTGACCAGTCAGGTCGATGAAATTCATCTCTTGTTAGCCACAACATGTGAGCATACAATCACATTGCTGGCTAAGTCTGGATGCTCCTGCATCAAACTCCCAGGGAAGAAAAGAATCCTTTGTCAAACTTTCAGGATTTACTCCATACTTTTGTAATTCTGTCGTTGTTATCCAACTAGCATCCTCCATTGGTTGTCCCCTCCATTTGACTAAATATTAAAAATAAACTTGTCCTTTAGTTCTTTTGGATGCTCTTTTCTCCAAAATATCTCCCACCTCTTTCTTGACTGTCTTTGGCATTTGTTCTTCCCAATTTAAAGTTTGAACTTTATCTCCTGTAGGTTCTTTCTGTAGCTCTGACTTTGTCTCCTTGTATGGATACAAATATGCAACATTGAAGATAGGTTATATTCCAATCCCTTCGAGAAATTCAATTTCATAATCATAGGTTGAAAACATCCTCACAGTTCTACATGGCCCTATCTTTTTCATCTTTAGTTTATTGTAAGTCCCAACAGGAAATGTTTCTTTTCCCAAGTATACCATCATTAGATCTCCCACATGGTATTTTTTTCTCTCCTCCTCATATCAACGCTCTTTTTATATTTTCCACTGCTTTCCTACAATCTATCTTTGACATATTCTCGTAGTCTCTGCATCTACTCTACAAACTCTTCAGCTTTTGCACTTCTTGTCTCCTGTTTACCCAAATTTCTGAGTTCATACACACCTCTTGGATTCATTCCAAAGACAATTTGAAATGGACTCATACTTTAGTTTGGAGTGTCATTATAAGCAAACTCAGCTTGAGCAAGTGCTAAATCCCATTGCTTAGGATTTTTATACACTAAACTTCTCAATATGTTTCCCAAGCTTTTCTTTACCACTTTTGTCTGTCCATCTATTTGAGGATGATATGTTGAACTGAAACTAAGGTTGGAACCTAATTTCTTCCAAAGAGCTCTCCAAAAATTCCCATCAAACTTTGTATCCCTATCATACACAATACTTATCTGCAATCCATATAACCTTACAACCTTTGGAAGAAAAAGATTAGCAATATGTTGCATCACTAGTCTTTTTACATGCAATGAAATGAGCCATTTTGGAAAATCTATCTACCACAACATAAATGGAATCATTCCCTCTTTAAACTATAAGTAACCCCAAAACAAAGTCAATACTAATTGCATCCCATGGTCGGTTAGGTATTGTTAATGGCTGCTACAATGCTATATTTCATCTTCTCCCTTTAGCATGCTGACAAATTCTGCACTTCTCAACAAATTTCCTAACATCAATTTGCATCTTTAGCCAATAGTAAAAATCATTTAGCTAAGCAAAGGTTTTGTCCTATCCAAAGTGACTAGATAATCCTCCACTATGTTTCTCCTTAATTATGTTTTCCCTCATAGAACATTTGGGAATGCACAACTTGTTACCTTTAAATAGTAAACCTACTTGGATAAGATAATCTAATCATGACTTCTGTTATGAACTATTCGATTTTTTAAAACTACATAAATATCTTTGAATTATGCATCATCTTTATACGTATAGCACATTTCTTCAAATCCTACAACACTAACTCTTAATTCTTATACAATGAAATTGACCCTGCTGAAAGCATCAACAACTTTGTTCAACTTACCACTTGTGTGTTTTATCACAAAAGTAAAACTTTGTAAAAACTCAACCCACTTGACATGTTTTTGGTCCAATTTTCGTTGGTTGTTTATGAACTGTAATGCATGAATGTCAAAATATAATACAAAATTCTTTGGTAGAAAATAATGTCTTCATTTCTTTAAAGCTTGCACAATAGAATAAAGTTCTTTATCATAAGAAGAATACTTCCTCTTAGCTTCATTTAGTTTCTAACTAAAGTAAGCTATTGGTCTTTGTTCCTGACTCAAAACTGTTCCAATTGCAACTCTACTAGCATCAGTTTCAACTTGGAAAACTTTACCAAAATTAGGTAAAGCTAAAACTAGTTTCACTGTAATTTTATTCTTTAGCAACTTAAAATTTCGGTTTGCTACTTCTGTCCACTTGAATGGATGATTAGTCTCTTTGATTGTTTCAATAATTGGTACATAAATCTCACTAAAACTTCTGATAAATTTTCTATAAAAACTATCAAGACCATGAAAGCTTCTTTCTTCAAATATGTTTCTTGGAGTAGGCCAGTTCCAAATCGCTTGGACTTTCTTTGGATCCATTTTCAAACCTTCTTTAGAAACTACAAATCCAAAATAGATTAATTCTTATTTCATGAAACTATATTTCTTCAGATTTATCATCCTTTCCTCTTTCTGCAGAGTTCTTCAAACCAACTTAAGATGCTCTAAATGTTCTTCTTTGCTTCTACTAAAAACTAGAATATCATCAAGATAAACAATGACAAACTTCCCTACAGATTCCTTGAAGACTTCATTCATTAATCTCATGAATGTGTTACGTTCATTAGTGATTCCAAAAGGTGTCACTAACCATTCATACAACCCACTATTTGTTTTAAATGAGGGCTTCCATTCATCTCCTTCTATAATCCTTATTTGATGATATCAACTCTTCAGATCTATTTTAGAAAAATACTTTGACCCACTTAAACAATCCATCAAATCATCCTTGAGTGGTAAAGGAAATACATGCCTGATAGTAATCTTGTTTATGGCTCTGGAATCTGTACACATACACCATTCACCACCTTTCTTTGGAATGGGTAATATTGGTACATCACATGGACTAAGACTCTCTCTGATTAATCCCTTACCCATGAGTTCCTATACTTTACTTCCAAATTCTGCATTTTCTTAAGGAGTTAACTTGTATGTTGCTTCGTTTGGAAAACTTGTTCCAGGTACTAAATCAATATGATGACTAATACTCCTGATGGGTGGTAATGCATTTGGCAACTCATCCACAATAATATCAACAAATCATTCGACACATTTTTTATTTCTTCAGATAAATCATCTAATTTTGTGGAAGTTAAAATTACCTTAGGTCTCCTTATAATAGAAAAATGCATATGTACATCCTTCTTGACTTCTTGCAGCAATTGTTTCCCACTAAACAACATAACACTATTTCCAGGCATTGCTTTTCCTGCTTCATCCTTCAATGGCAACAGTGTGCGTTTATTTCCATCCTTCTCCAATGTGTAAGTATTTCTTCACCCATCATGAATAGCTTTCCGATCAAATTGCCATGGTATTCCTAGCAACACATGGCATACATCCATTGGCATTACATCACAAAATATCACATCCTTATAAGTAGCAATCTGTATCTCTACCTTGCATTGTTTTTTCACAATAAGTTGATGTAATTTTTGTAGCCATGATACTTTGTAAGGAGTAGGGTGTACCATTTTCAATAGTCCTAACTTGTCTACCATTTCCATAGAAGAAAGGTTATCAGTGTTTCCACTATCAATTATTGCTTTACAACATTTTCCTTTGGACTTGCATGTAGTTCTAAATGAAATATTTCTCTGAGATGGTTCTCCTATCTCTTTCTTTAACTTAAGCAATACCCTTTTCAACAACAAGGATTCTCCTACTTCAAGTGATTCTTCCTTGTTTGTGATTTGAGGTTTCTCTTCCCTTGCCTTAGCCACATTCACATTCCTCTTATTTGTTACTTTATTATGAGGATAGTACCATGATCCATGTCCCCATTCTTCACATGTGTAATACCAAATTTCTCTTCCTCAGCCTCTCCCTCTCGATGCAAATATTCATGTACTAAATTCTCCTATCCGTGGTGGTCTACCACTTGAACCTCTTGCTTCACCCTGAAGGTGCTGAAATCTTGATCTAGTAGTTCCTCTACCTCTTGTTCAACATTTTCCTCTATTCCTCTCATTTTTCTTCCTCAACATCTTCTCGTCTACCTTCAAATCTGCTTGATAGGTATCTTCAATTGTCTTCAGACTCAACAAGATGATTTCATCCTATATGTCATATCTCAACCCATTTATGTATATGGCTACCTTTTCTACATCATCCTCTGCATGTCCGATTCTAAATCTCACCTTATAAAACTCTTCTATGTATTCTTTGACAGTCATTCCTTTTTTCCTCAAAATTTGTAACTGTCTGAAAAGATTTAACTGATAATATTTTTGCATAAATTTGGCTTTCAATCTACTTACCATTTTATCCCATTGTTTGATCTTGGCCTTTCCCTTTCTCCCTCTGGATGTTTATAATTCATCCAACCAAATAGTTGCATGACTCCTCAATCTGGTAACTACAAATTTCACATTGTTTTTATCATCAACCTCATCATAGTCAAAATACTTGTCTAATGAACTAATCCAATCCATCAATTCTTCTCCATTGAGATTCTCATCATACAAAGACATTTCCGCATTTGGTCTTCCACTTTCTTTGGCCAATATCTTGAGAACATTGGGAGCTTCACTTTCATCCTCTTCTTCTTCCTCAGAATATTCTTCTACATCACTGGCATCTCCTTCATCGGGTGCTCTCCTCTTAGCAGTCTCTATTGCCTCCATCCTTGTATGCAGATTTCAGATCTCATCCAACAAAACTACATTCGCTACAGGTCTTCCCCAACCTATGCTAGCTCCTCTCCTTTGTGGCATGTTTACTGTAGCAAAACTTAATCCTTTTCTGATAGAAAAATGATGTAGGATGTTGACGAAAATGCAATGGTAGTCTAGAATTAGACTAAAGGTTAACTTTAGAACCAATCAACTATGCTTTAATCAGATTTTGTACATGTATTTCCACTTGAGGGTCCCACCTTCCTGACCAATCACCATCAATCCTTCTTTGACTTTTCCTTTCATTAGATGCTTCAATCTACGCCATTAATTTCACTCATTCAAATCCAATGGATATCACACAATCTCGCATGAAATCCTACATGATTGATATCAGGGTGAGAGCACGTGAAATCTCTAGTTTTCTCATGCTACATGTCACCCACTTAGGCTAATCATGTGAATTTTAGAAATACGATTTACCACTTCTATGCCGCGAGAGATACCACATACCATTTTTTGTATACTACCCACATGCTTAATTCATACTTTTAAGAAAGATGTTTAAGGAAAGGTTTAGCACTTAAGCTCAATATTAACCCGTAATACTAATCAACTATGAAAATGTATAAATAGAGAAAAATTCTCGATTAGGGTCTAGAATGCCGAAACATAAATACAAATGAATTTCTGCACCAGGATTAACACACAATGCCACACATAATCATTTATTCAATAAAATAGAATTTCCAGAGTTTTTCCCTCTTGGCTCAGTTACAACAATTTGTATGAACTTTTTTCACTCTCCAACCCTATCTCTCACACACTTCTTGGTTAGTTACTCTATCCTCAATCATCTAATCTCTCTGTCATTACATTCTTTCCTCTTTTATGAATCAAATCCTATCCTAACTACGTTTACACCTCAATCTCTATTTTTATCAACTCAACCATTAAATCTGTATTCTCAAGCTTTGATAGACACCTATACTAACAACTTATCTCCTATTCTAAAAATAATACAATATTCCAATTATTACAATAATTAGACTAAAGATAATTTTTGAGAGATCCAACCTTCTCTACTAATTTTGACCACTCAGGTCAATGAAATTCATCTCTTGTTAGCCACAACATGTGAACATACAATCACATTGCTGGCTAAGTCTGGATGCTCCTGCATCACCTATAATTGAGGTTGGTTCTTCATACATTTCTATTTTCCAATGAAGCTTTTTCTAGAGGCAAATTCTTCCACTAGATAAATTATTGGACAAATTTTATATTCCAAAGAGATAGAGAACATTGATCTACAAATTCTTCCAGTTTAGAAATCAAATTCCCTTCTTCATCTACGATTGTAAATCCTATTTGTGCTAGCATAATTTGTCCAAAAACAAAGAAAGAGACACAGTAAACCTTATCAATGTGAGATGAAGGAAAATCTAACTCATAGGTTATTTGTCCAATCTTGTGAATAATATTGAAAGATTCATGTGTTTGGAGGTAATTTATTATTCTTCTTTTGTTTGAGTATATATTGCTTGTAAGGTTGTTTTCTTAAAAATACCCATCACCCTCTTCAAATTGTCTTTCAGTTCAATGTTGATTCACTTGTTGCTTCATCTTATTTTGCACCAATTAAAATTCCTTAAGAATTCCAAAAAATTCTTTAGTGTTTTCCATATGTGACTATTTCCTATACATTGGAATCATCTTCCAAAAGATATGAGATACTAGAAGCTTTATATCTATAAGATGCCTCAGATGGTGACAATTTAATAGATGTGTAATAGTTGGTATTATACCACCCTTTTGCTAGAGGAAGCCGGTTCATCCATCAATATTTTATGTTTGAAGAATAACATCATAGATAAACCTCTAAACATATATTAACTATTTCTATTTGTCCATTTACTTGGGGATTATTTTCTATACTCACATCGAGAGTTAGTCAACTCATCCTCCATAAATCTTCACAATTTTTTATTTTTTTTTGAATTTTGGCTCTTTTCCACTTACCATTAATTTACCAATCGCATGAAATTTATTAGTTTCCTTCATGAATTTTTTGTTTTTGTTGGGTTGTTTTAAATGCACCTCAAATTATGCAAAAATGTATATATTTTGCAAGCCTATCCTTGAACACAAATGTTGCATATTTATCTCTAGATTTTGGTAAACCTATAATGTATTAGATTGATATATCGTGTCGTTTTTTATTTGGTATGTGTAATGGTTGAAATAACTCCTATTTTTTTTCTTGTCTTTCCATTATTTCTTTAGAAAAATTGATATTCTCTTACAATCTTTTTAATATATTTCCTCATTCCTTATCAAAATATTTTTTGATCCTTTGAATAGTCATGAGTCTCCATTAATATATTTTTCTTCAACTATAGTTGAGGGAATAAAAATTTCTACCCATGCACCAAAGGCTATCTCACTTCCACTCCCAATGCTCCATTGATCTTATCCAATCCCTTCTATATTGTCTTTTATATTTAGTGTCATTGTCATTCTATCACTCATGATGAGATTCTTCTAGCCAAATAAGAATATAGGATGTAATAGTATAAAATTGAGGTTCTTCCATTCAAGAAAGGGCACATTTTACTACATTGTTCTTCCCTATTTTTAGATTATTTAAAAAAAAAATCATTTCAATTTTTCTACCCATTTGTATTGCACTTCCGATGAAAATATTTTAGGCATAAAATACTTTATGATATCATGGCTTTTCTTGACTTTAAAGTTGCCTCCCAGTGAGGATATTCCTTCATATATTTATTACATGTAAAATTTCTTTAAATTCATATATATATATTTATATATATATATATATATATTTCCATCAAATTTTTCCTTTCCTTTTTTACATTCAAAATACAATGGTCTTCCTTCTTACATCAATACATTCTAGATTATTTGTGTTGATGCATTACATTCAACCATGGATATTTTAGCAAAATCAAGTGTCTCCAATATTGGTACAAAATACATGGCATTGTTTAGGAAAGAGTGAATGATAAGGTAGCTGGATCATTCCACTCAAACAATTTTTTCCTTGAGATAGATGTGAATAAACCTATGAAATAGGTGACCCTAAAATCCTATATGCAATAAGCTATAGGAAAACAGTGTCTACCAAAAGAGTGCCTAACAAATTTTGTGTTAACGTTAACAAAATTCAAAGACGGGAAATACAGTGAGGGATTTATAGTTAGAATAAATAAGGTAAAAGATGAAAACAATTTTTCATTTCTTATTAATATGCACATTAATTCATTATTACAATCTATGTAACTTCCTACTCAATGCTATGACTCTACGTACTCACTGTTTGTTTTACCACAAAATGCAACTAGATGTTTGTCTTCTATTTGTTCCTCCATTTCTTTCTAGCTTCACAAACTATTTTTGCCTATGTTTCTCCTAATGTTATGTAATTCCTTGTCTATTCTTTTCTCTTAAATGATAACTTTGAAAACAGACAATCACAGTGGTGGAACATTATCATTTTTTCCCTAAACCAGTCATTATTTAATTACACTAGTGGCCCATCAAGTTTTCACAATTTTCTCCAAGGCAGATGAAATTACAACAAGGTATGATCCATAGTGTTGTAGTAGAGTTGCAACATTGTAAAAGAAATGGTGGAGTCACATCACAATAATAGCAATGCTGGAGTTGTAACACTATAAAAACAACGATGAAGTCATCTCATTGTAAGAACAATTGTAGAGTCACAACACTATAGTAGTCATGACATAGCCACAACAGTGTAATAACAATGGTAGAGTCATAAGAATGTAACCACAATGACAAACTCATGGAACTATAATAGAAAGGTCTAGTTGTAGCACTATCACAATGCTATTATTTCCCCTTCTAAGCACTAACTCAAGCTGATCAATGACAATATTTTTAGGCCAAAGATCCTCCTACATCAAATATCCTTGGTATTAAATGCACGTGCTTTTAGCTCATGTGGATGTAATATTAATGTTAAAGAGGATAAATGGCATTGTAGTTGTGCCAATTATTCTTCAAAATGCCATGATATATCAATGAAACATTTGTTTCTACATTATACCAAATGTTTGTAGTACTCCTTATTCCAACTCCTTCTTCTAACTCTCTTCCCGAAACTTACTCTAAATATTTCATTAGTTTGGTAGGAAATAGTATCACTCATCCATGGCACCTTTATTTCATCTCCTTGTCTTATCCTGAAAATTTTTAAAAAGTCATTGAACATTAATCAACGTGAAATGCCTAAAATCCTTGATAAACCCAAACTTCAGAACTAGGGGAAATATTTCCTTAGGATTGACATCGCCTAATTTCTAGTACTTGAGTTTACTATGTTACTCTAGGAATTATTTCCTTCTTTAAGTTCACCACTATCAAATCTCCTACATCGAATGTACCACTATTAGGTCCTTCAATCTCTTTATTCCTAAATAGTTACTTTATTAGAACTCAGATCTTCAACTTTGTGATTAAACTCTAACATGGTCTCAAATCTTTCAAGGAGTTTGTGAGGGGAAAAATACTCATAATTATTGTTATTTTAAAATGTATGAATTAACAGAAGTAGATGGATTAGCTCATTGTTAGGTGTATTCTACTCCTTTCAAATAATTGAATGGAATCCAAAGGTCCTACTTCCTACTACACACTTAGGGACTTTACAAAATCACTATGGGGATTGAAGTTGAATCCAATCGTACATGGAGAATGAGTGAACTTGAACATAATGGATGAGCCCTATGGGATCCTATGCTTATCCATTTCTTTGTATTTACAAATCAACATTAAGGCTTATACAACTCCCAACGATTGGTGGACTGTTGTGGAGTATTTTCTTGGCATGATGTATGAGTTGAGAGGGCATTAACTAGAGAATGAGCTTATAGCTTTGAGCCCAATAAACTTAAAACATCATACAACTTCTTATCTAGTTTCAATAATTTCATTCGTTAAGTAAAAAAAATTGACATTAATAGAAATGAAGAAATACGTAGTCTTCTAGTTCTCTAAATACTAGGACCCAAGCATTTAATAATTATTTCTTCTTTCGAGACTACTAAACTTTACATATTTAAAGAATGAAATATTGCTACTATTAATAAATTTATAGAATCATTAGTTGATGAGAAAAATAAACATATTCAAACAAAGGCTCTAGTGTCCTCAAAGGGACATCCGCTTCCAATGTGAAAAACTAATAATAAGAAGAAAAATAAACACAAAAATAACTAACAAGAAGAAGAAAAATAAACACAAAAATGAAAATGAAGTAGATCATAAGAAAGAAGGAAAACAAAATACCACTAAAGTGAGGGGAGTCCCAATTCCAAAGGAAGAAATTCCCAATAAAATAGAAAAAATTGAGCATATTACAGTAAGGCTCCATCTAATAAGTGCATAGATGAAAAAGATAATTAACCTTATGGCACAAAGTCCTTCATTAACACGACCTTGCCACCTTTGAGAGATATATTTTTTTATAATTCATTCATATATTCATCTTGTGGGGCCCATGAACATGAACATGGCAAGTATAACAACACAAAATTAGAATATCTAGGATGCAAATGAACCTACTCAATTCCCCCCGAACCATGTAAACCCATCTGTTTTAGTTAAGTCACCTCACGAATAGATTTATAGTCTTGGACTTTAGCGTGAAAGTTTGAAAGTCTTTATTCATGACATAAATGTCATGTCGTTGAAGGTAAGTGCGAAACCACAAACAAGTTATTTGGAAAAACCATTAACTTTATAAAGCGATTTGGAACGCAAACCCTATCACATAGAAACAAACGTATTAGACGTTTGGAACCATTACACATTACACATTTATCATACGCAATGATGAAACTTAAAAAGTTTAATTAAAGCTGGGTAATAAATATGTGGTTTGCCAATAGATATTTATTTGTATATTTACTTTTAGATAACTGAGTTACGGAAACTTAATAGTGAACATATACAGCCGAACTTAGCCCAACTTACTTAATGCCATATAAAAATTACGGCAAATGTAGAGTGGCTTAGGTTGAATGTTACGCAATACAGATCATTGTCGGTCGTTCTTATAGTTACCAGTAGTTAAGACAAATATCGCTAAAATATCGCGTATGGCTTAGATTTTTT